>CABHPQ010165852.1:19961-32655 GCA_902168405.1 Peromyscus aztecus | reverse complement strand
GCTACACAGAGAAACCCTGTCTCAAAAAACCAAAAAAAAAAAAAAAAAAAAAAAAATTGAAAACAACTCAGATAAAATGGACAAATTGTGGTACATCGACGGTTATGCACTGAGCTCTCACTGAAAAAGTCAAACCCATCGAGACAATAGAAAAAGGTCAGTGGTTGCTGGTAATTAGGATGGAGGGACTTATGAATAGTCAGGTCACAGGATTTTTAGGGCCATTAAACTGCCCACTATAATATTGTAATGGTGGGCCCATGTCATTTACATTTGTTGAAGCAAGAATGTACAGTACCAAGAGTGAACCATAGTTTGGACTGTGAGTTCTGGGTGAAGAAGATATGTCAGTGTGTTCAGTGGTAGCAAGTGAACGACACTGGTGGGACCTGTTAATAGGGGTGTATGGAAAATCCGTATAGCTTCTTGTCAGTTTTGTTGAAAACTTAAAAAAAGCAACCAACCCCCCCCCCCCCCCCCAAAAAAAAAAGGAAAAAAAAAGCCCTCCAAAATACCAAAACACGATATTTTAGGCTGAATGTGTTTGTGTAACAACTGTAATGGTAGCATCCAGCAGGCTAAGGCAAGAGGATCATGAATTCAAGGCCAGCCTGAGCCATCTGATAGGTTTAAGGCCAGTTCAGGGTAAATAGACCCTTTTCCAAACAAAACTACTACTACAGTGGGAAAAAAATATATATATATAGTCTTAGGAAGTGGTAGAACAGGGTTTCTACCTAGCTAGCTGTTATTTAGCATAAAGGTGTGTGTGTGTGTGTGTGTGTGTGTGTGTGTGTGTGTACAGTGTTAAAAACAGCGACTCCAAAAAAAAAAAAACTTGGCTTTAAGGAGCTGCTTTTTGGTTTCCATTTAAATCAGGTTTTTATACAAAATTGTAACTACCCTCAAGAGAAGCACAAAGAATTTATTCCCCCAGTACTTCTGGCATTTGGGAGACTGAGGTAAAACGACCTTGAGTTGAAAACCAGCTACTTTGCAAGGTCCTTTCTCCAAAACAAAAAGAAAGAATTAAAGTAAAATAATTTTTAGAACACAACTTTAGTTCTTTTTTTCTTTATGATTATGATAGGAGCAATTTTTTTTAATGATAATTTATGATAAGATATGAGCAATTATTGTTTGCTTTTCTTATCTACCATGATAGTTAGGGATTGAAGGTATATTTCCTAAGAAATAGTTTTCAACAAGTGTATGTGTACATGCGTGTTTGTGTGCTTGCACACATGTGCATGTGTGCATACTGGTACTGGGAATTGAGCCCAGAACTTTGAATGCTAGACAAGTATTCTACCAGTGAGCTATAACTTACCCCTTATTCTAATTTTTTTTTTTCTTAGTGAAAACTAGACTAGTGTGATGTTAACTAGGCTATTTGATGATAGATGGTGTTAGCTAATTTGAGGGCTTTAGTGATAATTTGATGGATTATAAGTGTAGCTGTAATGACCTTTTGAAAGAGAGCCAGCAGCTTGTTCAGATCAATGTCCCTGTCTTTCTCAGTAGTACGACATACTTTCTGTATATTGAGTTTTAGTTTGATACATAAAAGCTTTTCTTAATATAGGTGAAGTGTAGCTTGGTTCTTTGCTGTTCAGAACTGATGTGAGGGCTAGCACACCTGCCTAGCTATGGGAAGAAGGGTAAGTTGAATTGCTGTCACTGCAAAAACAAAACAGCTGAAGAAGACAGCGAGAGAAACCAAGCATGAGGGGCCAGCAAGACCCCTCACTGCGGACAGGATATGGCAGCAGAAACCTGGAAGACACATGAAGCTGGAAGGAGACGCCCTCCATCAAGCTGTCCTCTGACCTCCACAGGGCAACCATGCACATACACACAACAACAATAATAATAACAATAATAATAATAATAAATCAACAATGAAACTGAAGACAGGAAATTTGAGCTCTTACACTATGGAGAAAGAACTCAGAAAGTGACTTCATGAATGCATTTTCTGTGGGAAAACTAAACCACTGTACTAGAAATGGAAAGATCATGAAGCAAGCCTTTGGGCATTGACTCCCCCGCCCCCTTCTCTCTCCCTCTCCCTCCTTTTCCCTTCTCCTCTCCCTCTCTCTCTCCCTCTCCCTCTCCCGTAGACTTTTAAATAATGTTTTTTAATCAAAGCAAGGCAACTGGCATTCTTCTCCTACAGCAACAGTGGCTGACTTCATATAATAACCAACAGCTTATGGATGCTTAGGCCATTCTCAGCTAGTTGTCACTACTGCAATTTAAGAATGAATTTTGTTTGTTCATGGAAATTCATTAGCAAATAGGAGATGAATGGTCTCAAATTTATCTACAAAGAAAGGCAGGCTTTCTGTATCTCAGCCTGAGAAGAGTGTACATTTGAAAAACAGGATTAGCTAAGAGATAGATTGAGATTTGTGAGATTACAGTTAATTTAAGATGCATTTCATCTTTTCTTTTTGAGGCTGTGTTACACTAAATGAATTTTTTTTTTTAAATAATAAAAGAGTTTTTGGCTAAAATCAACAGAGACTTGGCCAGGTACAAATACCACTGATAAGCAAATAGTAATATAGAAAATGCCTAATAATCAAGGCGCTTCCTTCAGTGGCAGATCTAGATCATAATTCATTTTTTGCACACCTCTTCTGAAACTTAAAACTTGATATTTTCAGAGATATTCTTATACCCCCCACCATGAAATTACTAAAGGATTTAGTAGGGGGTAATTAGATGAGTATTTTTAAGTTGGTTTAACCTTTATATTGAGTAACATTTTGTTCCTTAGGAAAATTGTCTAAATTACTGGTTTGCTATTAGGAAAAGTATTTAAATTAGTTTTATTTGGTACAAAATATAAATGACTTGAGTGTTTGAATTATGATCTAGTTGTATATGGAGTAAAAGATTGGTTATATTTTCAGTTACCAGTATAAGAGATCTGATTTTATGTATGTTATATATTTACATTATAAGTGATGCTTGTAAATGAAGAGACTTCTTTTTATTGTCTTCTTCCCTCTCCTACCCTTTCCCTTTTTTTTTGAGGCCATTTCTTATTCTGACTCTGTACTCTGGGCTGGCTTAGAGGTCAGTTCCCTCTGCCTGTGCCTCTTGAGTGCAGGAATCACCAGGGTGAACCACCATGTCTGGGTTTTTTTGTTGCTTTAAAAGCAAGTTTCAAACATATTGTACATTGTTTATATACTTTAAAGACTTTGACTTGCATTTTAAAATATTTTCTTTGAATTTCGTAACTGTGGTAGTATATGGTCATTTGGAAAAAATTTCAAGTGGTTTTATATAGAGTCTTTATACTAGTTAGTATTTATATATTATGCCAAGTTAAGTTCTTTATAACTGGGTATCTATTTTAACTGAATTGCTTATGTTGTAAATATTGTTGCTTGTAGATAAATTCTATATAGGGAATGCTAGACTATATTTGAAGATTAGTTAGGACTATAGTTATTTAATCCCAAAGATTATTATTATTTTTTTTGGCCAGGTATATTTTCTAACTACTAAATAAAAGATGTCTTTCTATATTGGGCTTGTCAATTTAGGCTAATTAAAAACTTGAGTCAGTCTTTAAATTGTAACATTAACATGTTTATTATAGAAAATTAGAAAGTACAGATAGGCAGAAACTATAAACATTTATAATCTTCCTACAATTCATTGGTAACTATCAATAATACCTTAGCATACATCCTTCAGATATATATATATATAATATATATATTATATATATTATATTTATATATTGTTTGTTTGTTTGGTTTTTCGAGACAGAGTTTCTCTGTGTAGTTTTGGTGCCTGTCCTGGATCTCGCTCTGTAGCCCAGGCTGGCCTCAAACTCACAGAGATCCGCCTGGCTTTGCCTCCCGTGTGCTAGGATTAAAGGCGTGTGCCACCACCACCTGGCATATTTTTGTATTTTTTGTGTACAGCACATACACAAATGAAGCAGATTTTCCCTGATTTTAGATCCTTTGCTTATCTTTAGAAATTCGCCCCCTAGCTCTTCAAATGCCCAGCTCTCTTTTATTATTTAGAACTCATTCTAAATTTCACCTCTCAAAAAGACCACCTCCAACATCCAGACGGCCTTTTTAACGTTTTACTACGTGGTAGGACTGTAGCTGTTTGATCGTCTCCAACTAGATTATAAGGCACAAGAGAGTAGAGAAGATGGTGTCTGCTACATAGCAGCACTGTAGTCCAGAGTACCCAGCACATGGTGTGTGCATTCTTAATAAATTCAGGTGAATGAATGTCTAATCAAAAATGGAATCAGAGTAAATGCAGGGTAAGTGCTCTGGAATAGAAGGTAATATCTACTCTTGAGCTCAGATTCCGTACAGTCTAGGAGCGGTGGGGAGGAAATGTGTGGAACCTGGAGCGGGAAGTGCCAAGGCGCCAGGTGCAGCACTGCGTTGCTTTAGCCCGGCTTAGGTGGGGAAGTCACCGGTATAGGCTTGCTAGAAGCGTGGAGTGTGAGCACTGGGTCCTTCACTCTGCAGCTGAGAATGGTTGAGGATACCTTTGCAGTGTGTAACTGCCAGAATTTAATCACCGTGTTAGGCGTTTCGGAGGATTCTACTGTTGTTTAAAAGATACTGTCATGGCTAATCTTTGTAGATCTTCTAGTCAGTTCTTAGATAACTTGGAAGTGTATTTTCTGGATCTGGAACTTATAAATATTTTCTAGGCTTGTGGTATATATCACCAAATTGTCACTTGTGAAAATTTTATTTATTTTTTATAAGGATTAAGCGTTTTGGGGGTCTAAAGATTTTCTAGTTATCATTTATCTGTAATCTTGGGCAAAATAGCTTTCCCAAGATTATGTTCTCTCTGTACTTAGTATAATATACTTATTATATACTTATAATATACTTATTACATACTTTGTATACTTACCCAGGAAGTATACTCTATACTTCACTTTGCTCCTCCATAAAACAGTATGGAGAATAACTTCATCAGCTAGGATGTAAAAGTGAAATGCTATGTCAAGAGTGCTCTGTACAGAACCTGGTGCAGAGTAAACCTTGTCACCATTTGCTGGGTTTGCCTCTGTGTTTTCTTGCTGTCTGTGTGTTGCCTTTCTTTTTACTTTTTCCCATGGGAAGAAGAAAAGGGCTTCTGTTTCAGTTCCGTTTTTGAGAGTCTTGCTGTAGAGCCCAGACTAGCTTCCAACTCTTAATCTTTCGTCAGCCTCCCAGATGCTTGAATTACAGGTGTGTGCTACCACACCAGGCTCAAAAGGATATTGTAAAGTTTGTCTTTTCTGAAGAAAACTGATGATCACTTTTAAGAGACAGCAGGAAAAGGGGTGACAAAAATGTAGCAAAGACACAAGGGGAAAAAAGATTAGGAGTAACAAGAATACTTGTGGTGGAGAATAGTATGTAAGACCAGCAAGGTAAGCAGTAAAATAAGCTTCGATGAGAATGGGAGTGGCAGCCTGTGTCATCAGTTTATATTTCCTAGAGTTGAGTTACCCTTACCCCTACCCCACCCTTGCAAGACAACATATATTTTAAAAAGCCAATTTGATAGGTAAAAATAGTGTTTTATGGCTTAATTTGTCTTTTTTTGACTCATCTATGTATACTATAATAGTTAATAGACTGACAACAAAATGTGAAACAACAAACTTCAATTTAGATTTTGAGTAACTGAACAAATAAATATTCCATATGGTGTTTCACACTACTTCAATGTTTTATCTTTATTACGAGTCATATTAAATATATCCTCAGTGTGTGTGTGTGTGTGTGTGTGTGTGTGTGTGTGTTGCTGGGGATTGAATCCATGGCTTTGCACATAGTAAGTAAGTGTTACATACCACTTATAGTCCAGCAGTACCTCACTATCAGGTTTTTTTTTTTTGTTTTGTTTTGTTTTTGTTTTTTGTTTTTTTTTAGTATAATCTGTGACCCAGAATATTACTGTTTTTTAAGATCTTTGTCTCATTTTTGTTTCTAATGATAAAAGATGTAATGACAAATTCTCAGAAGTTAAGAAGTTATTTAATTTTAGATCAAATACCTTAAGACACATGTATATTGACACTGGTCCTAGCAACTAACTTATTTTTAATTATTGTGGCCAGAAACAGCAGATGAAAATGGTAAAACCCAGAGAGCTGATGATTTTGTCTTGAAGAAAATAAAGAAGAAAAAGAAAAAGAAACATCGAGAAGACATGCGAGGAAGACGCCTTAAAATGTACAATAAGGAAGTACAAACCGTCTGTGCTGGCCTGACCCGCATCAGCAAAGAAATTCTCACCCAAGGACAGCTAAATAGCACTTCAGGAGTTAATCAAGAGTCCTTCAGGTATCTGAAGGATGAACAGCTGTGCAGATTAAATTTGGGCATGCAAGAATATCGGGTGCCCCAGGGAGTGCAGACACCTTTCACAACGCACCAAGAACACTCTATTCGCAGAAATTTCTTAAAAACAGGTACTAAATTTAGCAACTTTATTCATGAAGAACACCAGTCCAATGGTGGTGCTCTTGTCCTTCATGCTTACATGGACGAACTCTCATTTTTGTCTCCAATGGAGATGGAGAGATTTTCTGAGGAGTTTCTTGCTTTGACATTCAGTGAAAATGAGAAAAATGCTGCCTACTATGCTTTAGCAATAGTGCATGGAGCGGCTGCTTATCTCCCAGACTTCTTGGACTACTTTGCTTTTAATTTTCCCAACACTCCAGTGAAAATGGAAATTTTGGGCAAGAAAGATATTGAAACAACCACCATTTCAAATTTTCACACTCAGGTAAGGTAAAATTATTGTTCAATTGGATAGTAAATATAATATCTCAACAGTATTAACTTCATTGTGTTGCATACATAGCACACACCTGCTCACATTATAAAAATTCCTGGTAATAAAAATACTTCAGACTGTCTGTTCTTCAAATTGTAATTCCTAATTGCTAGATCTTTGGTGTAGGACTTGCTACTTGCTTGAAGAAATGCTTTATACATCATTGTGAGTTACTAGATATCGGCTTGAAAATGAATCCAGACTTCACATTCAGGTAACACTAGTGTAGAGTATATGATTTAGACGTAATAGCCTCAGGATAACGTTAGTTAAGACTCTGATACCAGAATAGAACACTTAAGGGTATTGACTTATTTATTTATCAGGTTTTGCTTAAGTTCTTTCAGTAACTTGTTGGTAGTCTGTCCCAGAAATACACCCATGTGTGTGACTTGGGAATGTCACTGGAGAGACCGCCATTACCTCTGCCTCCTTCTGCTTGTGCACTGTTGGAGTTAAAGCATTTTCTAAAGCCTTGCTTGGGCAGTTAGGCTTAAGTCAGCAGGGAACTGTTCCTTTCTCAGCAGTTTTTAGCTAAGCATTCCTTTCGGGGGAGTTACTGTAGAGATGAAAAAAAGACTAATGAATCTGAAGGTTTTTAAAACTTTTTGTTTTGTTTGCTTTTCTCAGAAAGATTGTGAATATGAATGGGCAGTACTAGGTTCTATACTGTAGATATTGTGATTCAAGTTTCACTTTTTACAGATTTGTGGTCTGCTTTTTCAGGTTTTACAGTGATTTATTGCCATTCTTTTTCCTTAATATTTTTTTGAGGTAAATGAAGTTCCATAATCCGACTCTCAGCTGCTTACTTATAGTGGATTCAAGCCACTTAGACTTGCCTGAACCCTCCTCTACCTTGAATTTTTTAGTGAGTCCTACCATCCTTGCCTCCAACGAGGGGAGTATCCAGTTTAGGGTTATGGACTTCAGAATTTCTCTAATTGAAGTTCTCTCTGCAGTAGAGAGAGCAGGAGCAGCTAATCTGGAGAGGTCGCAAGATGAGTCTGCCCAAGATGTTGGAACTGGATGTGCAGTAAAAGGCTTCGTCTTGGATTTTGGCCTTATTACCACAATCAGGTACCAAAGTACAGACTTTTGTAGTAGATTTTCCTTTCTTTTTCTTTTTTAAAGGAGCTCTGCCCGTTGAAAGTTCAAGGACCCTACTTTTATAAATCCTGCAGAAGAGACAAGAAATAGTTCTAATCTAGTCTGTAGTTATAAAGAAAGGTGTTGCTGAGAGCGGATTTTACTTACATGTTCCATCACTTTTTTTAGATTAGAGAAATAAATTTTCTATTTTGACAGACCAGCAAGCATATCTGAAAAATAAGTCAGAAATTTGGGGGGAGGTGCGGTTTTGTAAAGGTGACTTTTTAACTTTCATATTAGTCTATAGATTGAGTTTGTATGTCAACAGACAGTAAGTTCTCAGACTAAAGACATCTCAAAATGGTATTCCCTGCTGATTTTTGTCCTCCAATTAATTTTTTAAATGGAGCTAATCTTTAAATGACTGTACCAACAACTTACCTTGAGATTCACTTTGTGGTTTATATAATAAGTACTCTCAAAGAATATGTTAGATTACTATGGAATTAGATATTCCTACTTTAGCCACATAGGAGAATTGAAGACGGTGGGTCTTGTTGCTCTTGGTCTTCAGGAACTTAAGTTTTGTATAGCCCATGAAACTTGAAATTTGCATTTGTAAAATCTTTGATGGATGTGGAGGTGGAAGCTAACACATTAGTTCACATTTATTCATGGCGTGTAAAAATGTTTTTACATTCATATCTGAATATTTGAAACAACCAGGAGGTAGGTAAAAGCAATCTATCTCTGCTGTCCATTGAAGAAACTGTTCATTCGTTATACAGAGTCATCCATTTAGTAAGTAGAAGAGTCAGGATGGAAACCAAGGCCATCTGACTCCTTACTGTGAGCACTGGGGAAGAGATTGGTGCTTTTATTGTATAACATTGTGGTTATGAAGTTGTGTCTCAGCTTAAAGTAGGTGAAGATTTGTTTTTAATATTCTTTAAACTATGCTTAGATTGTGGGAATTAATTGAACATTTGGGATTTTTGGAAATCTGTGTTTTGTAGTCTTAGGAACTTCTCTTAAACGATAAATAAAGTCAAATAAAAATTGGGGTTTCATTTTGTTTGTTTCGTGTGTGTGTGTGTGTGTGTGTGTGTGTGTGTGTGTGTGTGTGTATGTATGTTCATAGTTTAAACTTGTAGCCATAATAATTGTCCATGACGGTATTTCAAGATAGGTTTCAGCTTTTATTGAGCACCTACCAGGTACTGGACACTCTATTCTTCTTTTTAAAATGATTTATTTATTTTTATTTTATGTGCATTGGTGTTTTGCCTGCATGTATGTCTGTGTGAGGGTGTCGGGTCCCCTGGAGGTAGAGTTACAGGCAGTTATAAGCTTGGTAAGTTTAGCCTAGTAGGGAAATGAGTAAAGTAGCAATTACAAAACAGTTTAAGAAGAATAGGGGTGTGCACAGGGAAAACCCTGTTGTTGAGGGAGCAGAGTTTGTGGTGATTTTAGAAGGCATTTTAAGGCATGCTATGCTTAAGGAGGCTCTCAAAAGCGGATCAGTACTTAACTTTGTATAGCCATTGTTAATCAAAAGGAATTTTAGCCTATGCAGATATATAGTCTTGAGAATGTGCCACATCCAGGGAGCTGCAAACGGCTTGATGAAGCAGAAGGGCGTTCTGATCGTTAAGGGTGGCTAGAGTGAGAAAAGAGGGAGAGAGAAGACGACTGAGCGTGGTCAAAAGTGTGAAGAGCTTATGTGATATACTCAAAATCTTTTTCTAAAGGTAGTGGGTATTATTAGTGACTTTTAATAGGGCCAGTACAACTAATTATATTTGGAAAGATTAAAGGGTAAGGTAGAGAAGGAAAATGAGGGGGAAAGTGAGTTTGGAAGCAAGAAAACTGATTAGGTTACTATAGTAACTAGAGAGAAAAGTTCAATGTCCAAACTGATAGCAGTTTTGGAGAAAAGAATGAGATTTGAGAAATTATTAAATGGAACTTAACTAGGTTTAGTGAAAGAGGGCTAGTTTTAAGATCTGGCTTAGAGAAATAGGAAGATTATGGTGATATGGAAAGTTAATACGGGGTTGAAAAAGCTGGTGTCTGGTGAGGGTTGGGGGTGTGTAACTATTTCTGGCCTGCTATTCAGTTCCCAAATAATGACACAGAGAATTCTTATTAGTTATGAAAGCTCCGCCTATAGCTTCGGCTTGTTCCTAACTAGCTCATATAACTTAAATTAACCCATTTATATTAATCTACGTTTTATCACATTGCGTTACCTCTCTTCCATTTTGCACCTCCTGTTTCCTCTCTGTGTCTCCTGGCGTCTCCCCATTTCTTCTTCCCAAAGAACTCTCTGTCCTTGGAAGTCCCTCCTAATCTCTTTCTGCCTAGCTATTGGCCATTCAGCTCTTTATTAAACCAATCAGAAGGCGCCTTGACAGACACATCTTCACAGTGTAAACAAATATTCCGCAACAGGGGTGCTGTGGTATTTAAGAGATCTTTTGATGTACTCCTTACCTCCACCCCATCTTTAGGGCTGGAGATTGAAACTAGGACTTTGTGTGTGCTTGGCAGTTGCTCTTCTATGGAGCCTGTAGGCTCCAGCTGTTGGAGATATTTTGAATTGGAGGTGTACATTTGGACTTATATTTAGGAAGATTTCTTAGTAGCTTCATATGTAGATCTAAGGTTGGGAAATTCAGGTCTTGGATTAATTAACATGTAGGCACACCAGAGATGGTAGTAGAATGAGGAAGAGGTGAAGGTAAAGGTCTAATATACCTTCATGTAAGTGTGAGAATTTGGGAAGAGACCAAAAAAGGAAGACAGACTAGATGTATTTCCTAGATTTTAACAATAGTGGAGTGATTAAAAATTATAACATAGTGCAGGTGAGATGGCTCAGTAGTTATAAACACTTGCTATGCAGTCATGAGGCCTGGAGTTTGGGTCCTAACCCCATTGAACTAGCTGAGGGTCTTGCAGACATTTGTAACCTCAGCTCAGAGATCTGATGCCCTCTTCCAGCCTTTGCATATGAAGAGACATACATACTGCACATGTGCACATGCACTCACAGACACACATACAAAGATCTTTAAAAAAATGACACAGTGTATGATGGGTCAAGTGAGATAAAGATGGAGGGGGCGGGAGGGGGGAGAACAAGTAATCCGTGGCTGATATGTAAAATTAAATTATAAAATACAAAAAAAAGAAAACATTAAAAAGAAAGAGTTCAAAGCCAAAAAAAAAAAAAAAAGATAAAGATGGAAAAGTGTTAGGTGTCTGAGTTACGAATTTAATTGGAAACATTTCAAGACAGTACTTTGCAAAACACTGGGGAGGTGGTGGTGATAGTGGTGGTGGATTTTAAGTATTGTAAATTATAGCTTTTCTTTAGAACCTTGCTATCAAAATGTGCTTGAGTGTTTTTGGCATCACCACAGTGCTTGTTAGAAACATATGCTCTTGCTTTTACTGAGATTTTCCAAATCAAAATCTGCATGTCTGAAGATTCCTCAGATGGTTTTGTGCACATGAGGACTCACTAAGCTCTGCTTGAAAATTTTGTTCTCTAGCAGGAGGAGGTTGTTAACATAAACAGCACATTCCAGGAAGGATTTACTTAATAAATGTTAAGGATGGTAGGTTAAACAGAGGTGGACAATAAATAGCTACCATAAGTAGGCTCAAGATATCCCAAGGTAGTTTGGGAACCCTCCTCATTCCAGATCGCCACAATCACAGGATTCTTAATAGTCAGTTAGCCTTTTAGAATCTTTAACTTAACACAGGCACCTCTGTTTTCTCCCCAGAGAACTTGAGCTCATGAAGTAAACTGTAGGCTTGTTTTGTGTAAGTAAAGTTAGAGCTTCTATTACTTTTATGTTTTTAAATTATTGTGTTGGGTCAAGCTAGGATCCATGTATAGGTTGTTTTTGAACATTTTATAATCCTCAAATATTTTAACACTCCAGGAGATAAATTCATTATGTCAGTTGGAACTCCAAGCTGATCCTTGTTTGATTACTTAGCTCCTAGGAACTGCTAAAGGCTAGCTTTGTGAATTTGAATTTCTAAAAGAACATGCATTTATTAAGACAATAAGATGTTTTTATAATTCTTTAGGAATACTCAATTTCTAATTTTTAATTAGTTATTGGCTAAGTACAAGTTTGGACCAAAAATGTTTGAATGTTTATGGAATCTTTAGATCAGTTAATGGAGAAATAACATAGAACTGGAGTTAAAGATGGTTGGAGCTGCCATGTGGGTGCTGGGAACGGAACCCAGGTCCTCTGGAAGAGCAGCCAGTGCTTTTAACCTCTGAGCCATCCCAGTATAGCCTACATTTCTAACACTCCCAGGTAGTGGTGCTGACTCTAGAGGCCACAGGTCTTAAAATCTATCTATGACCTGCATATGAAAACAGTGACAAACTAACAATATAGTGAGGTTAAAATGAAAATTGGCTTAAATGCCACCAAGCTGGCTCACTTTATAACAACTAAATGATTGAAGGGCATATATAAAGAAGGGTAACGGATGTATATTTTGCAAGGCAAATGTTCATATTTTAAGTTCTGGTATTTTTTTTTCCCCTCAAAGAATTTCTGTACTTAACGATCAAAAATCTCACTAAAGGGCATACTTAAAAAAAAATGTAGTTAGACATGTTTTTTACTGTGTCACTGGCCTGAGTAAGACCATACCTTTTAAAACTTTATTTGGGTAGCAGTACTGGCAAATGTTACTTTTATAGTAGTATTATTCT
>CABHPQ010165852.1:0-17166 GCA_902168405.1 Peromyscus aztecus | reverse complement strand
ATGGGTGGTCACACTGTGCTTTTCATGGTATATTTTTAATCTAGTAGATGGCCCAATGTCTATCTCCTTAGACACTTGTTTATACTGGTAGTTCCCCTGGTGACTCTTGTCTGACTCATGTCCAGTTTATATCATCATGACTATCACTCTGGTTCTGGGAGCCTGACCTTGAGTTTTTGGTAACCAGTGAGGAAAAAAATAGCCTCTGATAATCCTCATTTCTTTAGACAGAAGGCCTGAATTTGATATACCACCCTAAACATGCAGTAGGTTGAGAGGTTTACTATAGATTCTGGGTAGTCCACTTGCCCCAGGTCACGTTAGGCAAGAGAGAAACAGAGCATCACCACAGCATGAACATAAAATAACTTGTAACTCTTACTACTATATCACATGTATTCTTAGGATCCTAGTTTTGGTTCAATAACATTATATAAGAATATGCTTAAAACTAGTTCATTGATTGTCAGCCTCTGTATTAACGGCATCGAATGTTACAATTCTCTTGTTCTTAGGCTTTTACTGTTCTAGAATGTTTCTGTGTTGTAGTAATTAAATGTCTATTCACATGTCTATCCTGGGATTTCTACTGACATTTTTCTTTTCTACGATTTTTTTTCAACTGCTGTTGGGATTCAAATAAGACTTCACACATAGGAAATCTTTGTTCTATGCCATTTGGTTGGTAGTTCAGATAGGTATGGAGTTCTAGATTAGAGGTAATTTTCTTCAGTTTGTAAGGCACTGTTCCAGTAAGTGTTTCTGTTGAGGAATCCAGTGTTGTCATTATTTCTGTTCCTTTTGGGGCTTTTCTCTTCCTACTATCCTCCCTCTAAATTTGAAGTTTTCAACATTTCTTATAAAAACTGAGAATATTAAGGGTAATATGCTTTGAGATGAATTTTTTAATTACTATGAAATGTATCAGACATATAAAGGAATATAAATAAGTCACAAACAGCTGGATTCATATGTAACCCAAGAAATGAAACTGCATCAGTGAAATTGAACTCTGTTCCCTCTGCCTTTTCTATATGGAAATATATTACTCCATTTGAGTACATTTTCTATTATTTCTTTTCTTTTTCCTTCCCTCCCCTTTCCCCCTCCTTAACTCCCCACTCCCATTTACCTCTCCTCCTCTTCTTTCTTTCCCCTTCTCCCTCTTCACCCCATCCACTCTTTTCTGCTGGGGATCGAATGCCGACTCTTAGGTATGCTAGGTAGTGTCCTACCACTGAGCAGCACTGCCGGCTTTCATTCCGAGTTCATTTCCTTCCCTCAGCCTTCATTGTGCTTGTTTTTGCTGAAGTTTTTATTGTTTGTTAGCTCTCCCAATTGATGGTTTAATTTACTTAATTTTTTTTAACATTTTTATTACATTGGTTACACGCATAAACACATATATGGCACGTATATGTGGAGGTCAAAGGACAATTTAGGGGAGTCAGAATTTTTTCCTTCTATCATGTGGGTCCTGGGCCTTGAACTCAGCCCATTAGGCCTGGTGGGAAGTGTCTTTATTCTTGGAGCATCTTCTTAGCTGTAATTTCCTTTTTTTCCCCTCCGAGGCAGGGTTTCTCTGTGTAGCTTTGGAAGCTGTCCTGGAACTCACTCTGTATGTAGACCAGGCTGTCCTCGAATCCCGAGTGCTGGGATTAAAGGCGTGTGCCACCACCGCCTGGCTAAATTTCCTTTTTTGAGTGGGGACTTGTTATATTGCTGTGGCTGTTTTTAATCTCTTGGGCTCTAATTTTTTTCTTTTATTATATAGTTTTCTTCTTGTTGTATTGTAGATAAATTTTAGCTAAAATGGTTTGAGAAGGTTCACTTTTGTTTGCTGTTGCTTTTAAAATAGCTTTCTGTTATTCTATCATGAATGTAATGCCCTCTTTTATTCCTCTGTTGAAATTATTTCCATTATTAAATTAATCACATTTTCTCATGCTTTCTTACTACAAATTCTGTTTGTCTTAATGTTCTATTTCTGTTACAGGTTTTCTTTCAGAGTGATCTGGTGTTCTGTTCATATGTAAACATGAGTTACCATGAAACTGCAGCCACATAAGTGGGACTTCCCAGTCTGTGACTCCGTAAGGAGTCCACAGCATTCTGAGCAAAGCTCCAATTATCAGGGTTTTTTCTCTGGGACTTTTAATTTCTTTAGCTAAGGGCCTTACATTTTTTTGCCAGGGAGTTAGAATATCTTACAGCACTCTTAGGACTCTTGGAGCTGACTGTGGAAGAGAGGGGAGGTGATTTTCCTTTCCAGTCCTGTCTCCTCTGCCTCAGTCTGGGAAGGATGCTTGCGATTACCTCTGGTGTCTACTTGGATAATCCATCTCAGTGTCCTTATTTAGTCATACTTTATAGTCAGTTGACATTCACAGATTCCGAGAATTCAGAACCTGCACACCTGTGGGGTGTTTACCCAACCTGTCCCATGCTTCAAATTCATGGTGTCCAAGACAGAAGATACCATCTTCCCACCCAAATTTCCCTTCTAGAAGAGTGAATAAGTAATTTTTTTTTCTATCTGGTTGCAAAGGATACAAATTGGTAGTAATCCTTGATACTTTTTCCTGTTTTCTGTCAGGTCTAGTCTTTTTCTAAGTCTGATAGTTTAATCTCCTTGGTTTTTTCTATATTGCTTTTCTCACAACCCCATCTAAGATCAGTTCACCTCTTTTTTTTTTTTTCTTTTTTTTTTTTTTTTTTTAACAGATCCTGCCTCAAGTTTATTTGTAAAAAACAGCAAGGGGTCCTGATCATCTGCACACAGTGTGTACGTGTGTCACACCAGTCTATCTGTCTTCACATTGGCAGACAGAAACCTTTTCCATGGGGCCTTCACAGGGGCCTGTGCACCTTTGGGAGCCTGAGCTGGAGCTGAGGCCTCTGCATTGGTTTGAACCTTGGGCTTTGGTTGGCCGAGCCTACTTGGCCATGTAGTTTCTAATCCGCTTCCCGAGCTTGGGGTGAGCGATGAAAGCAAGATGGCTGAGCTTGCGGCTGCGGCCCTTTGGCATCTTGGGCTTAACCACTTTGGGCTTCACAAGGGCTACCTTTGCATTGTTGGCCTGCATCTTCTTCAGGCCTTTCTTGTTGTGCTTCTTGGCAAAGCGCATGTTCCTCAGGAACATGGGGTCGACCCCCTTAAGAGATTCGTATCTTTGTGACTGGGGTTTCTTGATGCCATTTCTGTACGGGTTTTCGAGATTGGTTGTGTGTGGCGTGGTTCTTGGACTTGGCCATATCGGAACGGTAACCGGCGGCTTCCGAAGCGCCTGGGACCGGAAGAGAAAGAGCATCAGTTCACCTCTTTTGAGTAGTTTCTTACTCGGAATATTCTAGAATCCTCCTAATTGGTACCCCCCACCCCCCGTACGCTTCTCCGAACACTAAAAAAATAAAATAGAAACAAAAAGACAAATATGGGAGTTTGAGGATGTAAACCCATGTGGTAGAAGGCTTGCCTAGCATGCAAAGCCCTGGGTTGGATCTCAGCACTGTGTGAACTAGGTATGGTGGCATACACCTGCAATCCCAGTACTAGGAGGTGGAGGCAGGAGGACCAGAAGTTCAAGGTGATCTTCAGATACATCATGTGAGTTCCAGGTCATCTTGGGTTATATGAGACCCTGCTTTAAAAACTGACAAGCATTAGCTGAACGGTGGTGGTGCATGTCTTTAATCCCAGCACTAGGGAGGCAGAGGCAGGTGGATCTCTGTGAGTTCAAGGCCTGCAGAGTGAGTTCCAGGACAGCCAGTACTGTTTCACAGAGAAGCCCTGTCTCAAAAAACCAAAAAACCCCCAAGCCCCACAAAACCAAGCAACCTGACAAGCATGGTTTTCCGTGAAGACACCTACTATAGTTCTAACTGTGTGGGTGCTTGAGGTAGGGTCTTGAGCTCTAGAATTGGAGGTCAGCCTGGACATCAGTAAGACTCCCAACTCTAAACAAAGACAGAGGCAAGCTGGGAGCTTCCTCTTCCTTCAGATCTAATGGGTTACCAAGTTGTTTTTTGTTTGTTGGTTTGTTTGTTTTGTTTTTGCCAGGGTTTCTCTCTGTAGCTCTGGCTGTCCTGGACTTTACTCTGTAGACCATGCTGGCCTCAAACTCACAGATTTGCCTGCCTCTTGGCTTGCAAGTGCTAGGATTAAAGGTGAGAACCACTATGCCTGTTGACACACACACACACACACACACACACACACACACACACACACCTTGGAGAGAGTAGTTCTTAGTATATTTTTATCTCTTTCTAAACTTATTCTCATATTTTAGCTTAATATTACTTTGAGGGACATTTTATTCTCTGGATTGAGATTTCATACTCTATCATAGTGTCCCATTTTCTATTCTGAAGACCTTACAGTTTGAATTAAGTATTTTAGATTAGTTTATGTCTTTCCCTACTAGACTATAAGCTTTAAGGAGTCAGGAATAGGTTTGCTGTGTCTGTGTTGAGGGCAGTCCCTGGCATATAATATAAATTTATAATTCTTACTCTTTGTTTAAGATTATATAAATCTACTCCCTTGTGCTAAAATTCTTAGTCTATTTTTTGTTGCTATTATAAGCTAGTAAAGTCCAGGTACATAAAGACAAAAGGTTTATTTTTCGTTCAGTATACTAGGTATTCAACAGCATGTCACTGGCATACGTCTGGCTCTGTTCTAGGTGAGTATGGTCAGTGCCATGTGGCAGAGGGATTCAGAAGAGGTGCCAGCTCACTCTTAGGAAGTTTCTGTGTCCTGTCTGTCAACTTTCCGTGACTGTGGTATTCTCCAAGGTGATGTTCCACTGTTCTAATTATCTCCACTAAGTTCCACCATAGCCCAGCATCACCACACTAAGACTGAGCGTGTAGCACTTTTTGAGGGACAAACCTTTAGACTCAAAGTATTTGAAGACTGTTGTGTTCTCCTTTAATCTTTTATTAATATTTTAAAATATACTTTAAGTTGTACTTCTCTCACTTGTATGGTTTGCAAAAAATCACCATGATTATTCTCTTTTGGCTGTAGTGTAGTGGCAAACTTTTTTTCTTAAGTACAGGTCAGGCTATAAAATATGCCATTTTCATTTATGCAACTAAAATTACCATAACAAAGAGAATCCAGATTGGTGGCTAGGAAAGAAAGTTTTCTTCTATGACAGTCTGGAGTTCAGCAACACTGTTTCACTTTATCTAGGATGCTAGTTCCTTCTGTCTTAAAGTTTGGCCATTCCTTCCTTATTATATGCTTGGATGCATCTGGCTCTATATCACCCAGGGTTCTGCTAGCAAAGAAAGAGGAAGTGAAAGACAAGATGGTTCCTTATGAAAATTGTACTTCTAACTTGTGTCCTATTGGCTATAACTTAATCACAGGGTATACTTAGCTGCCAGGGAGCCTAGCTCACTGGCCATATGCCCAGGAAATTCTCACTAAAAAGAAGAAATACAGAATACTTGGGAATAATTAGGTTTGCTTGTTTGGCATCAGATTCACACAGTTGGTGCATGTTGACTGTGCTTATAAATGCTGTTCGTAGTCTGACTTGTGTTACTAATTATTTAAATAACTAACAAAAATTGCATTTATTAGAAATTTTAATGCAAGTGACAGTGTTGATCAACAGCTCTTCTCTTTTCTCTTTTTGTTTGCTAGAGTATAATGGTTGATTACTCTATTTCTAGCCTTAGCATTTATAAATTCAACAAGTATTTATGTGAGACATGTTGTATTATAGATACACTGCAGTGAATGATACAGAGTTTATATTTAAACACACTGCCTGATTTCTCATGTGAGTGCTTTAAAGTGGGCTAGATAAATTTTTATATTTTATGTATTTATTTTAATTAAGAATTTTTTTATTCATTTTACATACCAGTCAAAGATCCCCCTCTTCCCTCCTCCCACCCCTCCAGCCTCCACCTCCCAACCCACCTTCCATTCCCTCCTACAAGAAGGTAAGGCCTTCCAAGGGGAGGTACGTTTAGTAGAGGTAGGTCCAAGCCCCTCCCCCTGCCTCGAGGTGTTCCCCTATAAGTAGTAGGCTCTAAAAAGCCTGCTCCTGTGCCAGGGATGGATCCTGATCCTACTGCCAGGGGGCCCTTTAAGCAGATCAAGCTACAACTGTCTCGCTATGCAGAGGGCCTAGTCTAGTCCTACACAGGATCCACAGCTGTTGATCTAAATTTCATAGGTTCCCACTAGAACAGGAACTACAGATGCAAGGGGTAGGTAGATTTTTCTTTCTTTCCTCTTCCTCCTTCTCTTCTTTCCTTTTTTTTTTTCTTGACATGATTTCACTATGTAGCCCTGGAACTCACTCTGTAGACCAGGCTAGCCTCAAATTCAGAGATTCACCTGCCTCTGTCTCTCTAGTGCTGGGACTAAAGGTGTGCACCACCTCACCCAGATGGTGAACTTTTTTCTAAGAAGGACTGCATAGTATTTTAGGACCATACTGCCTCTAAACTGGGGTGTATAAACTTTTATTACAAAGGACTGCATAGTGTCCACCCCTCTCTCAGGTACTTACTGCTTGATTCTGCCATTGTGTGTTAGTAGATATGAATGGGTAGGATGTTTTCCAGTTCAACTTGGCAGTCCTGGGTTAGGTCTGTGGGTTGGAGTTTGCCAATGTCTGGTCTAAGTTAACAGCTTAGGTTTTCTTCCTTATCAACCATTTGTTAACTTCTTCAACCAGGTCTTTAGTAAAGATGTGTTCTGTGTGATTTTTCTTGACTGTTTTGAAATGTTATTCTTAGGTTATTGTAGTTGTCTTCTGCTGCAGCTTAGCTGCTTTCTTCTCTTTCCTCTTTCTCTGTATGGCCCTCCTGACTCAGCTGTTTTTTTTTTTTTTTTTTCTGGAGCTGTGCACCGAACCCAGGGCCTTGCGCTTGCTAGGCAAGAGCTCTACCACTGAGCTAAATCCCCAACCCCTTTTTTTCTTTTCTTAATTTTTTATTCGTTTTTACATACTAACCACAGTTTCCCCTCCCATCCCTCCTCCCGTCTTCCCCCTCCCCCCATCCACTCCTCTAAAAGGGTAAGGCTTCCCATGGGGAGTCAACAAAGCTTGGTACATCAAGTTGAGGCAGGACCAAGCCCCTCTACCCTGCATCAAGGCTGAGCAAGGTGTCTGACCACAGGTAATGGGCTCCAGAAAGCCAGCTCATGCACCAGGGATAGATCCGGGTCCCACTGCCAGGGGCCCTTCAGACAGATCAAACTATACAACTGTCTCCCACATGGAGAGGGCCTCCTTCTGTCCCATGCAGGCTCCAATCAGCTGTTTTTCTGGCTGGGCCTATATATACATTTACAGCCCAGCTCTTTGACAGTTTATTTACTGGTCTTTCCTCAAATGTTCCTTTCCCCCTTTAGTGTTTTGGACCTTTGTTTCTCTATATTCTTTCAAGTCCTATTAACTATAAATTAGACTTTCTAATAATGAATGTGTGTTTGTGCACCATGTGTTACTTGTAGAGGCCAGAAATGGGTGTCACATCCCCATTACAGAGAGTTGTAAGCATCTGTGTACATGCTAGGAATCAAATATGGGTCCTCTGGAAGAGCAGTTAGTACTCTTAACCACTGATTCATCTCTCTAGACTCTAATTCTTAATATCTACCTCTATTTTGTAATTTATCTTAAACCTTAAATAAAAACATGAGATATGACTACTTTTCTTTTTTTTTTTTTTTGGTTTTTTGAGACAGGGTTTCTCTGTGTAGCTTTGGTGCCTGTCCTGGAACTCGCTCTGTAGACCAGGCTGGCCTTGAACTCACAGAGATCCATCTGGCTCTGCCTCCTGAGTGCTGGGATTAAAGGCATGTGCCACCACCGCCCGGCCTACTTTTATTTCCACTTAAAAAGTTTTTGTAATTAAAATATGATTATGTAATTTCCCTTCTTCTCTTTCCTCCATCCAACATGTCCCAAGTACCCCCTTTGCCCTCTTAAATTCGTGGCCTCTATTTCAACTGTTGTTATATATAAATATATATGTATATATATTCCTAAGTATATAAATTCAACTTGCTTAGTTCATATACTGTTACTTGTATGTATATGATTTCAGGTTTGACTGTTTGGTAGTGGATAACCAATTGGGGGGCTCTTCCCCGGGAAAAACTATTTTTCCTGCTCTCAGCATTTCTTGTTACCTGTAGTCCTCTGGTCTAGGGTTTAGGCCCCATGAGATTTTCCTTTCCATGTTAGCCTGTCTATTGGTGGTGTCCTTATTCAGATCTATTTAGGTAGCCATGTTGGTAATATTTCATAGATGTAGCTATTCTGACATTTCTAGGAGGCATGGTGTCACAGAAAACTTCCTGTTCTTTCCAGACCTTCTTCTGCTATGATCCCTGAGCCTTAAGTGTAGGAGTTGGGTTGTAGATGTGTAAGTTGGAACTGAACACCATACTGTCATGTTCTATGCATTTTAATTGGTTGTGGTTTTCTATAATTTTCTCCATCTGTTGCAGGGAGACATTTCCTTGATGAGAAATGAGACCTATTTTATCTCTGTGAATAAGGACAAACATTTAGAATGCATTTAGGAATTATGCTGGTTTAGTAAAGTGGCTGTTGTAAGTTCTCCTCCAAGATCCATCCTTTCATTGTACCCATGTAGTTGGCTAGGTGTCCAGTAGAGGTATGATTTCCCTTTTGTGTTGAGCAGGTCTTAAATCCAAGTAGAGAGTTAGTTACTGCCAACGTATGTGTGCTGCTATTGCACCCTTAGGGATATTGTGCCAGACTGCTTTTTGTAGTTCATAGGTGTCACAGCTAGGTAGGACCTTTGGTTGCTTTCCTCCCTTGGAATCTTCCATGGAGTCTTCCGGTAACATGAAGGAGGCTTTCAGGTGAGGTGTATCTCTTGAAGCTCCAGGTCCTATGCCTGAAGTCCATGGTGTCCAACAATAAGGACTCTTCAACCTCTGGTGGGCAATCAAGGGCAACAACAATACCCATAATGTTTTAGGAGGCTCTTGGACAACACTGACCAACAACTCAGAGGGGTTTTGCCTGGCATTGGGCTTTTTGTTTCATAGTCTATGACTCTTGGGAGGAGCATTGTCAGCCCAGGTGGAAATTTTAAACTATATATGTTAACACAGAAATGTATTATATGTAATTTTGGTAGATAATAATATAATGCCTTATGGCTTTCCAGACATCCTTTCCGTTATTTTACCGATCTCCCTCCATCTGTATTTATCTTTCTTGTCCCTAACTAAAGCATTCCTTATTTCATTTTCCCTTCAGATCACTTGTACTCTGCTTTGCAGTGCATTGTTGTCTCTCCTCCCCCATCCATTTTCACTTTCCTGGCTTCTGCAATTACTTGAAGATACGTATGTGTCTTAGTCAGTGTTGTATTGCTGTGAAGAGACACTATGACCACGACAATTCTTATAAAAGAAAGCATTTAATTGGGGCTGGCTTACACTTTCAGAGGTTTACTCTGTTCTTACTATGGTGGGGAGCATGGCGGCATGCAGGCATTCATGGTGCTGGAGAAGCAGTTGAGAGTTCTTCATCTGGATCCTCAGGCAGTAAGAAGACAGAGACAGACTCTGGGCTTGAAATGGACTTTTTAAACCTCAAAGCCCACCTCCAGTAGTACACTTCCTCTAACAAGGCCACACCTCTTTATCCCTCCCAAGTATTGCCAAGTAGTGCCTAAGCATTCAAATATATGAACCTATGGGGGCCATTCTTATTCAGACTACCATAGTATGCACATCTGAAGATTTGGATCTAGAAACCACAGAAGAGAGATGCTTGTCTTTCTGGGTCTGGGTCTAATTCTACCCATTTACCTCCAGATTTCATGATTTCAGATTCCACTTTTCTTTACAGATGAATAGTATTCCATTGTGCCACTGCATTTGCTTTATCCATTCATCAGTTGATGAATTTAAGTTGTTTCTATTCTTGTATAATATTAGAAGGGCCAGCCTTAATAATAATACTTCCCAGGGGCTCAGAGAGAAAAGTACAAATGGCGAGAACTATTTTTGGGAAATAGAATCTCAGGACACCGAGCTCTTTAGTCCACTTGCTTTAATTCCTCTGGGATAACATCCTATTTACACAGCTTCAGTTCTATTCTCATGCATAGCTCCTTTCTTGCCTGATTTCTCTCTCTATTCATCTACTGTTCCCTCTAAGTTCTATCTTAATTCTCTCATCTTAATTCTGCCTCATCTAGGCCCCTTTCATCTCGTTCTTACCCAGCTAGTACTATCCCATCTAGCTCTTCCTTGTCTTCCATCTCATCCACGTGTTCTCTCTGGTCAAAATCCTCCTTATTCCTCTCCGTTCTCTGTGTCTCCATTCTCCACGTTCCTTCCAAGTCTCCCAGGAATCCAGTTATAAACCCAAGCAGTAGCAGTCCCCTGTTCGAGCCAGGTCACCAGGTTTGAATTCTTACGGGGTCATAAAGGCAGGTAAGAATTCTCCTCAAGCGGTGACCACCAGTCTTTCTTTTAAAATCCAAAATGGGAGTGGTAAAAGAGGAGGTCAACTGAGTGCTAATGACCAGTTAGTATATCAGAAAGGGGATCTATGTGCTCAGTCTACATTCCAAGAAGTGGTTAGGTAAGAAGTTAGGGGTCTATAAAGTTAGTGAGGCTGTAAGAAAGGAGGGTCTGAGCTAAATTGTGTAAAGCTGTTACTTAAGGTCCACCAGACCTAGGTGGTGTCTCCTTGTGGAATTTACATTAAATCAGGAGACTAGCATGTGGTGGTCTGGACTGTTACTTGTTAGTCCTTGAATGTGTCTAAGGGAGATATCTGATTCCAGTGCTGAAAGGTGAGAAATGGATGGGCTAAGGGGAAGGAAGTCTTTCCTGAAGTTCTTCTCCAAATACCTTGAACATATATGTCCAAAGAGTGATCAGTCCACACTGTTAGCAATTCTTAGGGAAAAATCAATTGGGAAAACTATGAAGGCATACATGGTTTTCATAACAGAAGACAGCTGATATATAACAAGCCAAATAATACCAAATGCTTCTTGGAATTTGGCTTCCTCTGAAGGAGTTCCTTGATCCCTTCAGGTAGTGGCTTTGCCATAACCAGCTGAGTTCTTATAATATATTCCTGCGGCCTGTAGCATTCTGTTATTAGCTATTGTGAACAGAGTGGCAATGAGTATGGCTGAGCAAGTATCTGTGGTGTAGGATATCGAGTCCTTTAGGCATAACAAGGAGTGTTATAGCTAGGTCATAGATATTCAATTTTAGTTTTTGATGATTCTCCAAACTGATTTCCAGAGTGGCTACCAGTTTGCAATCCCACCAACAGTGAATGAGGGTTTCCTCTTTCCCACATTCTCTTCAGCATTTGTTGTTACTTGTGTTGATCTGTGCCATGCTGACTTGGGTAAGATGAAGTCTCTAAGTTGTTCTGATTTGCATTTTCCTAGCTGCTAGGGACCATGAACATTTTTTGAGATGTATTTTAGCCATTTTTATTCTTTTGAGAGCTCTGTTCAGAGATCCCAAGCTCATTTTTGAAAGTCATTTGTTTTGTTTAGTTCTTTATATATTTCTGGATATTAATCCTCTGTCATTCTGTGAGGTTCTTCTTCATTCAGTTGATTGCCATGCAGAATCTTTTTAGTTTTTAAGAAGTCCAGTTTGCCAATTGTTGGTCTCAGTTTCTGGGCAAATCTGGTCTAATTTAGAGAATTCTTTCTTATTCCTGTATCCTGTAGGGTACGCCTGTGTTTTCTTCTAGCAGTGTTAGTGCTTCAGGTTTCACATTGAAGTCTTTGATCCATTTGGGCAAGGTGATGGATACAGGTCTAATTTCATTCTTCTACATGTGAACATCTGGTATTCTCAGCACCATTCATTGGAGATGCTGTCTTTTCTCCAGTGTAAGTTTTTGGCAATGTTGTCGACTATCAGATGACTGTAGTTCTATGTACTCAGGTTTGGGTCTTTGATTTTGTTCCATTGGTCTCCATGTCTGTTTCTGTCAGTGCCATTTTGTTTTTATTACTGTAGCTTTATCATATATCATGAAGTCTGGAATGGTGATCCCTCCAGTGTTGTTCTTTTTGCTCAGGATTGTTTTGGCTATCCAGAGTCCTTTGTGGTTCCATTTGAATTTTAGGATAGTTTTTTCAATTTTTGTGAAGAATAAGATGGAGATTTTGACTGGGATTGTATTGAATCTATAAATGGCTTTTGGTAGGATGTTTATTTTCACAGTATTAATTTTACCAACCCATGAGTATGGAGTGTCTTTCCATTCTCTAGTATCCTTCTCTATCTCTTCTTCAGAGCTTTAAAGTTTACATTGTAGAGGTCCTTTACTTCCTTGGTTAGGTTTATTCCTAACTATTTTCTTTTCTTTGAGGCTATTCTAAATGGGAGTGTGTCCATGATCTCTTTCTCTGTATGTTTGTTACTGGTGTATAGAAAAGCTATTAATTTTTGCAAGTTGATTATGTATCCTGCTGCATTGCTGAAATTGTCAATCATTTTTAGAAGTTTTCTAGTAGAGATTTTAGGATCTCTTATGTATATGATAGTTTGCTTTCTTTTCCTGTTTGTCTCTCTTTAATTTCCTTCTATTGCCTTATTGCTCCAGCTAGTGCTTCAAGCACAATATTGTGGGTTTTTTTTTTTTTTTTTTTTTTTTGGCATTACTCAGGCATTTATTCTCTTGAGCTGGTTTTTTTTGTTGTTGTTGTTGTTGTTTGTTTTGTTTTTTTTCTTTAAATTCCTTGAATTCCTTGAAGTTTAAGATTGGTCTTCTAAATTCTGTGTCCTGGGGTTCATCTAGGAAAATTTCATTGGCAAACATTTCTATAGGACTGGTGGATTTAGGTGGGAGAGAAGGATACTGCTTTGATCTTTAATATTGTTTGTATTTTTGCTGGGAGATCTGTTGTGTGGCCTTCTTTTGTCTGTGTTTGATATGGACAGAGCCAGTTGGAACAGAAACAGGATATGTAGGTTGGGTTGAATCTAAAGATTGGGTATGGCTTAGGTGGAATGAAGTTAGGTGGACAGAGGTCTGGGCTGGTATCCAGGGTGTGTGTCCTGATCTAAGCCTGGAGTTTGGGGGTAGATCTGAGGCTTGGGAAGGGTATGTAGAGGGTGGACTCACCTGACAAGACCCTGGTGCAAGATGTGCAGAGTCTGGCTGGGCAGACAGGTTGGAATATGTCTTGTAGAGGGCCTGGAGGGTTATGTGAGTGGGGTATGTCCTGACCAGAACCTGGAGGCTGAGGTCCCAACAAGCACATGGCCAGACTAGGCTGGAGTATTAGATGTGTGACCCTCACACATGCCAGTCAAGTGCTCTTATTGCTGAGCTCTATTCCCAAACCCTTATTGTTGTTATTATTTTAATCTAGTTATGACTTTAAATCCAACTTGTCTAGTACCTGTAAATTTCATACACTGGATTTCTTTACATGAAGACCTTGTTTAGATTTGTCTTCTCATTGATCTATTTAGTTACCTAGAGGAATAAGTTGTAATTATAATGGTTGACAGTAACGACATGTGAAAATTGGAAGCTAACAAAGGTTAGAGTGTGTGTTAAAATGTGGCAAATCATACAGTTCTTTTGGAATAATAGATCAGAAGGAACTTGATGAGCCATGAGGATTTTGAGCTTAACAGAACTACTTGAAGCATTTAGAAGAGGAAAGTTAAATGGTAAAGTAGTCTTTCCTTAGGAGATCATTTGTAGGCACTATGTAGGATAATGGCTCATGGGAATTCCCTCATGTAAAGACAGTGATTTTGAAGTTTTTGCAATTAGATAAGAAATGATTATTTCTTGCATCAAGGCACTACTTAGAGGGATAAAATTTGTTATTTAAGGGATGAGGAAAAGGGCTTATAAATTCCTAATTTGGGAATTGAGAAAATTATTAGCATTGCTAGGTGAAGCAAATACAAAACTATCACCTCCCTCTCAACAAACAAACAAGTTTAGGAGTAGAGGGAAAGCTTAGAAGAAATTGTGTTCAGTGTTGTAGACACTGCATTTGAGTGTCTACATACAGCCTGACTAAGAGAAGTTGTACCTACAGATCTGATTCTGAGGAACAGTTTTAATTTAGAGAATTAGATACAGAATGTAGCAGGATATGTATAATAAATTGGTATTATAACTTAAGCCACCCTTGAATGAGAATATGTTGAATGAGAAATAGACCAACCCTGCAACTAGAGGAGGGTGCCTCGAAAGACACTGGGACAACCGACGACTAGAAAACACCGTGATTTGTATGTGATCTGTTTGGGGGAACTGGTATGAGCAGAAGCCAGACTGCAGTGACATGAGTAGTGGACTAAGAAGTGAGGAGAACTGATAAAAACAGGAAGTAGACATAGGTATTACTGAAGTAGTTTTCTATGTGGGGAAGGGATGTCTGGGTACATTTAGTGGCAAGTTGTAGGATTCTCAATTACAAGTGCGCTTGAGGGATGAGGGGTTTGTTGACCCCTGATTGGAAACGTCTGAGGTAGAGCTGATGGTTTGAATGTTTCAGGCTTAGGGCTTGCTAGGCAGCTGGTGCAAGGACTAGGATAGAATATGAGTGAGAGTAGACCTTGAGGCCTAAGCTAGATCTGAAAGAAACTTTAAGCCAGAGGGGTGCTGAGACTCAGAAGTAAACCTAGGTAAAGCGAAGCCAGAGGCCTAATTCAGTGCAAGTAAAGGGATGAAACTGGGAAGGGTGTGGTTGTTCCAGAGCCTTTCTCTAGATATGTGAACTTAGTTTTCCAAATAGACTAAATATTACAGTACTCAAAATCTAGAACTTGAATTTTATAGCACTTTTACTTGCTTGATGATGGTTATGCCACTAAGTAAAAATCTAATAATATTAATTTGGGGCAGTTACTTGAAGACAGCATTAGTACTCACAAAGGTGTAGCCTTATAAGATGTGAAGCTTTTCTTTATGTGGATGAAAATAAACTTGGTTATACTCATTCTCCTCTTCTGCCTTTCTTCACTCCATCTTCCCTTTAGGTTTTCTTTCTTTTCTCTTTTCAAACAGGAAGACGTGCTTTATTTTTATTTACATCCCATCAGTTGTCCTAAATACCTGTATTTCTGAGCTGTTGGTAAATTGGGTACTGTTAATATTGTGGTGGTTGAATTATGTAAACTTAAGAGTAGTGTGGTAGCTTGATAGCTTTCCTCAAGTGAAGGTTAAGCTAAGGAATATACAATGGACATGAAGGATTAATGTGGCTATGGCATTTTTTCCTTTTACCCTGCCAGTTTTACTGCTTATTCTGTCTTTTCTCTTCAAAATAGTGGTTTCCAAAATTAATGGTTATTATTAGCGAAACCTGTCTTAATGCTTGTAGGCTGACCTTCACATTGAAATAATTTCTGTTTTTGGCTGACTTCACAGTGTGATTGGGTGACTGACTGATGGTTAACTTGTCCAAAGAACTGACCATTGAATTCTTAGTATGCAGATGAAATACTAATACTGGGAACAATACTCACTTCTCATTCTTCATAATGCATTTCAATCCATTTTCCCTTTCTCTTTCTTTTATCTCAGGTCAACAGGACATATTGCTGTGGTACCTACCGGGCAGGTCCTATGCGGCAGATAAGTCTTGTTGGAGCAGTTGATGAAGAAGTTGGTGATTATTTCCCAGAGTTCCTTGATATGTTAGAAGAATCACCATTTCTGAAAGTGAGTGTTTAGACTATTAATGTTCATGTTATTATTTCAGTAGACCCTTAAATATTAGAGTATTAAGTTAATCATGCTTACTAAAATCAAATTTTATGTAATAGATGGTGAAACTATTTAGAAAAGTATTGGTATTGAATACTTCAGTTTTTTTTATGTTACTCAGCAATATGGCTTTTATTTCTTCCATACACATGAGAAATGGTTTTTAGTACTTTTATTTGGGTAGGAATTATCTGTAAATAGCTTAAAAATTTTCAAATGTAACTCGTTCCTTTGGTTTCTAGATGACTTTGCCCTGGGGTACACTTTCCAGCCTCCAACTGCAGTGTAGGTCTCAGAGTGACGACGGGCCTATAATGTGGGTGAGGCCTGGAGAACAAATGATCCCTACAGCAGACATGCCAAAGTCACCCTTCAAAAGACGACGGTCAGTAGACGTTCATTTTGCTCAAATAAGCAAAACCATTCTCTTTAGTAGGTGGCTTATAAAAATAATTGTCACCTGAGCATGGTTTGGAAACTTGTCTAGATTTTTGAAGAGTTCCTTTAGGTAAAATTTCAAGTTGTCAGTTTCCTAGTTCAGATAACCTGTTACATGGTTTTCAGTATCCTGAGAAATTGATTTTTCTTAAAACTTGTATCCTAACTGCCTGTAGGACAAAAGAGCAAATTCTCCCTAGTGCGGTCTGTACAAATCTTTGATAATACAGTACCTTTGTATCTGCTTTCTTCTCTTCTAGCTGTACTAAATTCAGTTTCCAAACCGTTGTCTCCCATTGCCCCTTGCCCTTGCTCTGGTCTTTTTATTTGAATTCACCCCCCTCCCACCTTCCTCTTTGCCTAGCAGGTTTTAGTAAAGCTTCAGCACTTAACCTTGAACATCGTCACCTTTGTGATGCTTAGGACAAGTTCATCTGGTCTTACAACATGGTTCCTTGATGATCTTTGTACTGTTTTTGTTTCTTAATAAATTTTGACCTTCTTGAGGTGAGGAACTATTGTATTTCTCTCTGTCGTCATGATGCATTGTAGGGAAGGAACCATGGTTTGCTGAGTGAAACATGTACTGTTGTGCTATTGTATAAAGCTGTGATAAATCATGTGTTAAGATAGTTCTCTTTCACACACATAAAACAAATGTAGATTTACTCTAGCATTTTAGAAAATATCATTCAGTGAGACTGAAAATAATTTATATCTGCTTGGGCTGTGGAAATAGCAATTTAAAATTAGGCTGGGCATGGTGGCACAAACCTTTAATTCCAGAACTCCAGAGGCAGAGGCAGGTGGATCTCTCGGTTTGAGGCCACCCTGATCTACAGAGTGAGTTGCAGGCTACTGGGGGCTACATATTGAGATCTTGTCTCAAAATAAATAATTTAAAAAAAAAGCAATTAAGAGCTCAAAATGAGTTTTAATGGATTAGTCTTAACTTTAACTTAAAACTCACAGG
>CABHPQ010165851.1:35615-59295 GCA_902168405.1 Peromyscus aztecus | reverse complement strand
ATGCGCTACGAGGGCGTGGTGGACATTTTCCAGACGGTGAAGGTGCTTCGGACCCAGAGGCCCGCCATGGTGCAGACGGAGGTATGGGAATATGCGCAGGATGCCCCTGCATGCTGAGCCTCAGTTTCCCTCCTGATCCCCTCACCCCAGCTCCACAGCCCTGTAGGCTGTGTCTGCCTCTGGGTCACAGGTCTTGAATCTAGTGATACTTGTGTACAGGTGGGGAAACTGAGGCCTATACCAGGCTTTTTATGGGGGGCCACCAACCAGCTCCCGAATCTTGATATGGAGACACTATTAATTATGAATGCTCGGCCTTAGCTTAGGCTTGTCCCGCTAGCTCTTATAACTTAACCAGTTTCTCTTCATCTTCGTTTCGCCTCAGGCTTTTACCTTTCTTTCTGTCTGTCTGTGTGTCCCACTTTCCACCGCTTCTCAGTCTGGCTGCCTGGTGGTCGTCTCAGGCTTCAGGCCCGGGGCGTGTCCTTCTCTTCCTTCTCTTCCCTTTCTTCTCTCCTGTCCAGCCTAGATTCTTCCTCCTACTTACTACTCTCTGCCCGCCAGCCCCACCTGTCCCTCTCCCGCCTCGCTATTGACAGTTCGGCTTTTCATTAGACCGATCGGGTGCCGTGGGCGGGCAAGGTGAAGTAGCAACGCTGGATCTTTACATAGTTAAAGGCCGCAGGAACACATGTAACACACTTTCAGAGTTAAAATAATAAAAGGCCCTGGGGGAAGACTCTGCTACCGCCTGGGGAACCCTCAGTCCCTGGAGCAGGTGCCTCAGTTTCCCCTCTGCCCTGCAGGACGAGTACCAGTTCTGCTTCCAGGCGGCGCTGGAATACCTGGGCAGCTTTGATCATTATGCAACATAAGCCATGGGCCCTGCCCGACGCCAGACCCTGCGCCACGTGTCCAGATGTGACCCAGGCCCCGCAGGGCACCAGGAGCCCGGCGGCGTCACAGGAGCCCGGCGTCACCAGGGCCCAGCTGCTGCCTTCCGAACTCGGCACATTCCTCACTCCCTTCTGATTCCAAATGAGGTTCCAGGGTGGGGGCGGGGGTGGAGAGCCAAGAGGGGTGCAGCGTCTGCTCCCCAGGGCCGAGCTCTGTGCCAGTGCTCCCCGCCGGCCTATCGGCAACATTTTCTTTCATTTTTTTTAATAGTGTATATTTTTTTTCCTCATTTTTTTAAGAAGAAACAAAATCGTGCCGGTCAAAACTTTGAAAAACAAACAAAATCACCATGTGCGCCTCCGTGGGAGGCCTATTTTTTCACAGTCAGCTTGTCATGTGGCAGTTACGTGCGAGTGTGGGACTGAGCCCGTGACGTCCTCGTCCCCGTGTGAGTGGCACACTCTTAGGTCTTCTTTTAGTTCTTTTTTTTTTTTTTTTAAATCAATCTTCAGACATATCAGATATGGAGGGTGAAGCTGGGGGGCACTCGGGCCAGATTGCAGGGACAGGCCACCAGGAGCGTCCTCATCCACTTGTGGCCTCTGTGCCCTGCGTGGAGGACCCGGTCCCTGGGACTGCAGGACACTTGGGGACATCTGACTCCCTGGAGCAAGTGCAGAGCGGGTCAGCTCTGTCTGTGCCGTTTTTTGGGCAGAAGCAGTGGGCGCTGCCCCTGTATGTAGATAAACCAACTTTGTATTAAAGGAAGATTCGTCCGACCTGAGTGTGGACTGGTCCTTGGTGCCACCCATGGGGGAGGGGCAGGACAGGGGTGGGGGGTGTGGTGACCACTGGGCCCAGAAAGAAGTGTTTGTCCTCCAAGGTCACACAGTGACTGAGGAAACAGCTTAGCAGATAAAGCACCTGTGCAAGTATGAGGACCTGAGTTCGAATCCCAGCACCCGCATAAAAAGCCAGGCATGGTTGCAGATGCTTGTCAATGCCAGCTCTGGGGAGGTGGAGACAGACATGTTCCTGGGACTCACCAGCCAGTGACGTGGGCTGTTGAGGGGCTGGGGAAAAGTAGGGAAGACACTGAAGAAGGCAGTGTGATTGGGACAAGTCTACCTTAGTGACCTGACCTTGGAAGTGGAGGAAACAACCAAGGAAAGAGCCAGCTTAAGCCTGGCCCTCTGGAATGTTCTGCAATCTGACCAACAGGCTATGGGGCCTAAGCAACTCCTACCCAATCTTCAAAGCCCATTACTAAAGCCCTCTAAGAAGGCATCTCTGATTTTTCCCTCCACAGGCCGCCTGAGCCTTGAGTGCATCCCTCTGGACAGATTGAGGCGGAAGTGTCTCATTGTATATTGGGCGTGGGTTCAGGTGTGAGTCATGGAAAGAAGGCACAGAGGCACTCTAAGGATGAATTTTAGCCTTTTCCAGCTGCAGAGGGATCAGCCTCTGGAGGACTGACCCTGTCCCTTAGCAAAGGGCTTTTTGTTGTCACATGTTTAGCAAGTGACTTTCCACACACCAACACCTCACACCTAAGCCCCCCAAAGAGACCATGGCAAGTATAAATTCTCAGAATATAGACCGGGTTGTTCCCCAACCAAGTTTTGCATAGGCTTTGAACCCCTAGGAAACTCTCAGATGAAATTTCCATACTTCAAACAGAGTAGCAGCCACCAAAGGCAGCTCAAAGCTAAGTGCTAACACTCCGGAATCAAACCGGCTACAGAGATCTGCAGGATCTCCCCTAACATACCCCCTTTTTTATGCAACAATTAATTACATCGGAGATTATGTAACTTTACAGCAAATACAGTTTTTCTGTTTTACACTCTTATGTAAGTAAGGCAAAACACACTTTAAAGCCAGTAAGGTTACTACAGGTAGAACAAGATAGGACTTGCTAAAACAAGAAATCTAGTCAAGTGATTCACAGGGTTAAGTGAGGCTCTCGTATCTGCAAGGCTTGCTTTCCGTAATGCCCGGTCCTGTCATATCGGGTAACCTTTTTGTAAAAGTTTTTTAATTTCTTGCTGTAAATCGTAAGTCATTTGAGAAGAATTGGGGGGACCCCTTAAATGCATCTTAAACTTTTTCCAGTCAAGCTTGCTATCATTGAACTTTAAGGTGTAATACAATACGCTGTAACATTCCAATCACATTTTAATTTTATCTGCTTCTTCAATATTTCCAACTGATCCCCCAACAGTAAAACAGCCTGTCTCAAATCAGCTATTCCATTAAGTATCTCACTGTTTTATTTTGTTGAGTCCAAAGTTCTGTAGATGCTTGTGCCAGTCTCTAATGAACTCAGCAGTTTGATTTCTTTATGAAGGGCCAATCCAGTTACTGTAGCAGTAGCAGCCAGTGCAACAATGCCCATAACTACTGCAATTCAATGTGTTCTTCTTAATGTTCTTTCAGTGAGCTTCTGCACTACGGTCATCACAGGTGAGTCTTGCCATGACCTTGACGACTTCACTGGCACCAGACTGCTGGCCTTGCTCTAAGAATGTAGAAACTTTCAGAGGTTACATTAGAGACATACTAGATATAACACAGGTATGAAGTTAGTCTGAACTGAATTGCCAAATTGTAGGAGAGGACTTGACATTCCAACTCCATGCCATTGAATAGGTTCATTAACAGTAGAGCTAATTTCTACAGTTGTATTTGAACCATATTTGTGTCATCTTAATAATGATTGAGAACGATTTCCTTGAGGGGAGCCATCAGGGCTCCAATCAATGACATCTGCATGGGAGATATTAATTAGCACCCGGGGTTTCTCACCTTTACATGCTTGCCAATGTATCCAGTCAGATTCCCTGTTGGAAACCTACATCTCTCAGAGCAGTAGATTTGTGGAACTAGGAGCATTAATCTCCTGTCTTCTAAAACCAGATGCATGAAGAATATAAAACTTATTATGATAATCTTGGTTTGTATTAACTATAGATAGCCACACTTGAAAGGTTATATTTACACATTGACTTCCATTTCCTATACAAACAGGAATTCCTTGCACCCCTACAGTATAATTCCTAATTTCTTTACTCTCCTCTGTAAGCTGAGCAGGACCTTGTTTGTCATAAGGACCAGGTAGCCAAGAAGATTCATTAACCATCACAGGAATATGCACATCTCCCAACTTACTGCGAAGGTAGTTGGAGGGTTAGGAACATAGGCCCAGGAAGAATGATCCGTCCCTGCTACCTGTACAGTCACCACAGACAGCAAGGCACAGCAGTGCAGCATCCCGAGGTTTCTGAGCCATTCCAACTGTCGCCTCCCCTTTGTCGCATAAATGCTTAAGCTGTCCCCAGGTGGGAGGACCAGCTGTCTCCTTCAAAGCCCGCTGTAGCTTTCCCAAAAGCATCCAAGAGGCTCCTCTTGCTCATGCTGGATTTTTACCCGTTTTGATGGGATCCATAACTTCTCTTCCTCCTGTAGAAACATAAACATACCCTCGGCCCCATCTGAACACTGCTCCTGGCCTCCATAAAGATGTTAAAACATCTCTATCGTACACTGGCTGAGCCAATTCAGCAGTTCTTTCACAAGCCAGTGTCTTTCAGCAGCTGAAGTTCCTGCTTCGGCATCTGACCTAGGGGCTGGGAAGGGTGAGGACCCTCCCAGAACCCTCACTCCCTAGGTCTCTTTCATGGCTGTGTAATACTCCCCTCTGGATTGAGGCTGAACCTCTGAGATCCTCATACAAAGGCTGGAAATATTATGGGATGTGCACAGACCATACCAGACATGCATCTTCCAAAGCAAGATGCTCAGTGAGGGTGTCCTAACCTCGAGTAACAGCGCCTGAGCATGCACCAAGCATTTCAGACCCTGGGCTGAGCAACTTCGCCCCTTCATTAATGGCCTTATATCCTTCCCTGTTGAGACCAGGCTGGTCTTGAGCTCACGCCCCTCCTGCCTCAGCCTCCTTGGGTTGGGGCATTATTGGCATGTGCACCCGCCCCTGGCTAAATGCATCTTCAAGTGATAGTGGGTTTACTTGGATGTGACTTGGTCCCAAGGGCCGCTGCTCTGGAAATAGACTCATGATTATATGGCGGTGAAAGAGAGCCAGGCGTTGGCTTACCGACCCTGCTTGCCTCCCCATCTTTGTATTCCAAGATTAAGCCTTATTTTTCCATGTGAGTGTGGCACCTGTGGACAGTGAGTTCCTTTCTGATTCTCACCATCATCCTCTGTCCTCTCTTGAGGTCACTTTACAAACCAGAAGGAAAGGTAGGTGGGGGAGCACCGAGGCGTGCCTGGAGAGGGAACCTGTTCTGATAACAGAATCTGTTCACGAGGCCTGAACTATTAACAGCGGGCAAAGCCGCGGACTTGATTTTCACTTTGCATTTCAATCGGGGGACAAAAGATACAGCACTGGCTGCCCCTCCCCCCAGAGGCCCTCAGACAAAGCCAGGGCGTCTACACCCCGCAAAGGCAGCTGTTTACCCTCCCATGCCTGGCTGTGTTCAACCTGTGGCCTCCTGGACCCTGAAGCAGACGGAGAGAGGCAACAGCTGGGACAGGCTCGCTCTGCCTGTTCCCTATCCCCTCACAGGGCTTCTCACAGCCCTCCACGGCCCCAAGCTGCCCCTCTGTCCCCCAAAGCCAAACCTCAGGCAGATGTGGGGGACACGTCCCAACATGGTTGAGGCATGAGGATCATCAGTTCAAGGTCAGCCTGACACAAAAGCAAAAACCACCGAAATGTCTGGGGAGAACATAAAGGTATGTGTGGCATTGGAATATCATACAGCCACAAAGAAGATAAAGTCCCTGACACTAGCCAGTGTGGAGGGACCAGGTGCTGGAGAGAGACCCAGACACAAAAGCCACACTGTAGACTCCATGACAGGAAGTGTCCAGGGCAGGGATCCACAGACAGGAAGTTGGTTCCAGGAGGGCTGGGTGGGGGGTGTTAGTCACTTTTGACACAGTGGACAGTTTGAGAATCAGAAGGAAAGCCGTATGATTCTGTGGATGTTAAAACAAGAAAATGACATTGTAAGCCGGGCAGTGGTGGCGCACGACTTTAATTCCAGCACTTGTGAGGCAGAGGCAGGCGGATCTCTGTGAGTTCGAGGCTAGCCTGGTCTACAGAGGGAGTTCCAGGACAGCCAGGATTATACCAAGAAACCATGTCTTGAAAAAACAAAGATTCGCCGGGCGTTGGTGGCGCACGCCTTTAATCCCAGCACTCGGGAGGCAGAGCCAGGCGGATCTCTGTGAGTTCGAGGCCAGCCTGGGCTACCAAGTGAGCTCCAGGAGAGGCGCAAAGCCACACAGAGAAACCCTGCCACGAAAAACCAAAAAAAGAAAAAACAAAGATTCTCAGAAAGGCCCTCCTTTACCCGACCCTGATGATTGGCTGCGTGGAGATGCTCCTTAACAAACTTACCATTTTGTCTTTGGGGAAGTTACACACAGTTAGCCCAAGCAGATGATAAACAAAGATATAGGAATGTTCTGGAAGGAGTATTTGTTTTCAGTTAGAGCTGAGGACAGGGATGTGGGAAGTCTAGGGTACATGGTCAGGATGGAGCCCCACCTGGAATCCCCCAGTGAGGGGTTGGGGGCGTGGTCAGGGGATGGAGCCCCGCCTGGAATCCCCCAGTGAGGGGCTGGGGGCGTGGTCAGGGGTCCCCCGAGTCTGGTGTCAGCCTCTCCCACCCGTCCTCTCTGTGTGGGCCTGGAGATCTTGCAGCCGTCCAGACCACCATTTCATTCCTTGGCCAACAGCACAGGGATGATTAGTTTTCTGTAAGATTTGATTCAAGTAATTAGTCCCCACATATCAGACTGTGCAGTGAGGGAGGAGGCAGATAAATCCCGTCCGGCCTCAGTTAGTCTTTTAAAGGCAATTAACTCGTCGTTATTAGCTTTTAATTAGGGTGATTATGTGCTCATCAATACACGTTATTGCAGTTGTTAGCAGACAGCTGCTGAGGCAGACCGTTTATCAGATGTCCCCTCCTGTCCCTTCACCAAATGCCACACCAGCCGGGCTCCTCACCGTGACCCTGCTTGTGACCGGGCCAATGAGGGGTTCCTCCTGCCCTCCCCATGGCGTGGTGACTACGTGTCCTGGGTGCGAGGTCTTCCCTCGAAATCACGGGAGAAGGCGACTGTAGAAGTTTCTTTACAAAAGCCTCCTTTCACACTGTGAGAACGCACGCCTGTTACCCCAGCACGTGGCAGGCTGAGACAAGGATCAGGAACCCAGGGCAGCCTGGGGGTGGAGGGTCCTGATGCTGGCTGCCCCAGATCCGGGAGGTCACGTGGGGGGGAAGCCCCTCTTAGGCCTGCTGGTTTTAGGTCCCTTCACATCGACCATCACAAGGGAAGAAATACAACACCCCAAAATAACCCGAAAAGCTCGACGTGCAGCTGCGACGCTGTATTGCCATCATTCTGTTCATGATCAAAAGGTTGTTGTCCCTGGTAGAAGAGCCCACGGCCAGGAAAGAGGGACAGGCCAGACACAGGCCGGGTAGACCCAGGGTTCTGAGGGACACGGGCCATGCAGGAAGCGCTGATGGTGACTGAGTGCAAGATATTCTGGGGAAAATGGTCTCTTCATGTTTTCTTGTGGTCAGTAAACAGTATGCATTGGTCAAACTTACCAACGCTCGAAGGGGTACGGATGCCTGTGGTTAGGACACCACTGAAAAAATTTAAAACAACGAGATGGTGTTAAAGGAGGGACAAGGGTAATTAGTGACCAAAGAAATGTCCACAATTAAACAGAAATGGAAAAGTTCACAACCTTACATTGTAGGAAAAATGGCTCTGCCGGGGATTGTTACCTAATGGTGGATAACAAACTATCTCCAAGACTAATGCTTCAAACTCGTGTGTAGACATTACCTCAGTTCCTGAGCTTCAGGGCAAGGGATATGAGTGGGGTTCCTAGCCTCATGATTTATGCACAAGGTTCCATATCTGAGGGAGGGATTCAGTGGTGAGATCCCTACCCACAATCCCCCAGTGAGGGGCTGGGGGCGTGGTCAGGGTGGAGCCCCGCCTGGAATCCCCAGTGAGGGGCTGGGGGCGTGGTCAGGGTAAAAGGATGGCTAATAGAATTAAACCCCTATTGACAAAGGATCTTGTGTAGGTTCCTGGGCCGGGCTGCCCTACTGCAAACATTGACAGACACAATAAGTCAACCCTTCTCAGGGAATCTGGAATGTCAGGCCTGGGTGGGCATTCTGTTGAGCAGCGAGGGTTTCTGGGTGCTTGGTGAAAGCTATAGGACATGTAATGGGGAGAAGGGATTACTTATACTAGCCACTTGGGGCATTTTCTGTCAGGCAGATGTTTGCAAGGCCTTGCTGATCATCTGCCCCATAACCACCCACAGCCACAGCACACACAGCCCTCGCAGCCTTCTCTTCCGTGTATTTCAGAGTGTGGTCCAGGTGCTCTGAGTGTGGACTCTGAGCACAGATATCATGGGGTAAAATCCCAGCTCTGCCCCTTGCCCTGTGTGTGCTTTAGGCAACTTAAGGGCCATTTCTCTGTTCCCACAAATCCTTTGAAAGTGGGATGGACTTCTTGGGCTGGTTTTGAGAGTCTGAGCCATAGGTATGTACTGTGCCCGATCACTCACCACACCCCATCACGGACCCCGAGCTGCCTCAGCAGGCCCCGAAATGAACAGTAACTGTTCTATCACTGTGTTAAGACACCATGCAAACTATAATAGGGTTTACTGGGGCTCATGGTTACAGGGCGAATCCATGACTATCATTGCGGGAACATGGCAGCAGGCAGACATGACTCTGGAGCAGCAGCTGAGATCTTTTTACTCATCCACAACAGGAGACAGAGAGAGGGAGAGAGAGAGAGACTGTGCCTGGCATGGGGCTGTTGAATCCTCAAAGGCAATGACACACCTCATCCAGCAAGGCCACACCTCCAAATCCTTCTCAAACAGTTCCACTAACTGGGGACTAAGCTTTAAAAATATATGAGCCAGGGACTGGAGAGATGGCTCAGTGGTTTAAGAGCACTGACTACTCTTCCAGAGGACCTGGGTTCGATTCCCAGCACCCACATGGCAGCTAATAGCTGTCTGTAAATCCAAAATCTGACACCCTTACACAAACATACATGCAGGCAAACCACCAATGTACATAAAATAAAAAATAAATTATATTATATTGTATTATATTATATTATATTAATTATATTATATTTATTATATTATATTAGCCAATGAGGGCCATTCTCATTCACACCATACTGAGCAACAACATGGAACTGAAGGACAGAAGCAGTGGAGGAAGCATTCCTGGAGGGAGAGCCTGGTCTAGCCTTTGCTATCCTCTGGAAAAGTGAAAGCATTCAGGTTTGAGGGGCACAGGTGCAGAGGTGTCAGGAACAGAGCATTCAGAGTAGGGCAATCATGCTGCAAACGTGGATGCCACTGAGCCGAGTTCCCAGTGGCCTCGCAGACTTGGGGCACTCCAGGGAAACCACTATTTCTACAAAACTCCAACACAGCCTCAAGAATAAAGGCCCAGGAATCTGTGAGACTCTGACAACTCAAAGGCAATGCATGTGCCTCAAAGACAGCATTGGCCAGTCCACATGTACAAACATGTCTGTTGCCTTCTAATTATTATTATTTTGGTTTTTCGAGATATGTTTTTTGTTTTTGTTTTTGGTTTCTGGTTTTTTGTTTGTTTGTTTGTTTTTGGTTTTTTGAGACAGGGTTTCTCTGGGTAGCTTTGGAGCCTGTCCTGGAACTCACTCTGTAGCCCAGGCTGGCCTCAAACTCACAGAGATCTGCCTGGCTCTGCCTTCTGAGTGCTGGGATTAAAGGCATGTGCCACCACCGCCCAGCTCAAGACAGGGTTTGTAACCAATTGTTGTGGCACTGGTGCGTGGGTTCAGCGGATCTGTGGAAAGAAGACTCAAGCATCTTAAGAATGAATCTAGCCTGCCGGGCGTTGGTGGCGCACGCCTTTAATCCCAGCACTCGGGAGGCAGAGCCAGGCAGATCTCTGTGAGTTCGAGGCCAGCCTGGGCTACCAAGTGAGCTCCAGGAAAGGCACAAAGCTACACACAGAAACCCAGACTCGAAAAACCAAAAAAAAAAAAAAAAAAAAAGAATGAATCTAGCCTTTCATGGCTGCAGGGGGGTCCAGCCTCAAAGGACTGAAGCACTAACCCTTCACCTAGGGCAGTTTTATTTCTCTCCAATACAGTTTAGCCAGCTAATTTCCATATGTTCAAAACAACCTGAAAGGAGCTCCCAAAGATACAATGCCAAATGCAAATTCCTCGATTTGTCAGGTACCACGGTTTTCCAGGTTTCCTGAACCAAGTTTGCATAGGCCTTTGTATCCTTGGGAAACTCCGAGACAGGATTCACATAGAGGGCAGCAAGGGAAACAAAAGGAGTCTGCTAAAGAAAAGATGGATTAGGGCTGGGCTCCTCTCTGGAGCCAGGCCAGGTGCAGCTCAGCAGGGGTGCAGCCACAAGGGTTTCTCTGTGTAGCCTGGCTGTCCTGGAACTCACTCTGTACAGCAGGCTGGCCTTGAACTCACAGATCCACCTGCCTCTGAGTGGTGGGATTAAAGGCGTGCGCCACCACCGGTCAACCTAATTAGTTTTTCATACACGTTCACTGGCGTCATGTCCGTTGTGTTTAGGTTTGTGCCATGTTACCTCCTCAATATGGACCAAGGGGTCTCTCAGACACAGAGAGACTCCACCAGAGATCTTCAGGGACCCCTCCAGCACCCCAGGGGGATGTCTGGACCTGGGCCACCAGGCCCCTCAATAACAACTTTTAAAAACTATGTTTAAGACTCATTTTTAGAGCTGAATGGCAGCACACATCTTTAATCCCAGCACTTGGGAGGCAGAGGTGACTCTCTGTGAGTTGAGGACAGCCTGGGCTACAGAGCAAGATTCAGGACAGCCAGGGCTACACAGAGAAACCCTCTCTGGAAAAACCACGTATTTTCAAAGAAACACATCTGATGAAATTTAATGTTTTCTTTATAAGTCAGGTACTGTGAGAGGAGGCATAAGATAAAATACATAGACTCAGGTGCACAGAATTCTGGGACAAGGTGTCTTAGGGTTTCTATTACTGTGGTGACACACCATGATCAAAAGCAACCTGGGAAGGAAAGGGTTAATTCAGCTTACACTTCCAGATCATCATCCATCATTGAAGGAAGTCAGCAGGAACTCAAGCAGGGAAGGAACCTGGAGGCAGGAGCTGAGGCAGAGACCACGGAGGGGGCTGCTTACTGGCTTGCTCAGCCTGCTTCCTTATAGAACCCAGGACCAGCAGCCCAGGGATGACCCCACGCACACTGGGCTGAGGCTTCCCCCATCAATCATCAATTAAGAAAATGCCCTACAGGCTTACCTGCAGCTAGATCTTATGGAAGCATTTCCTCAGTGGAGGTTTCCTCCTCTCACATGACTCTAGCTTGTGTCAAGCTGACATAAAACCAGCCAGCCAAGAGTGTTCAGGTCACACTCCCACTACAGTGACCTCGGCCTCCTATTGTTCCCATAACTCGAGGCAACACACTGTACCTTTAGGCTGATGTGATCTTCGACCTGACCATGACCTCTGTGACACCCTGACAGTTAATCAACAGATCATACAGTCACTAGGCGTACACAGCCCAGATGCTACCCAGGTGGAGGACACACAAATGACATAAGATCTCATTACACACAGAAATGCACGTGCAATCATTCATTTCTGGCATTTTTATTTAATGTTTCCATCATGGTGAACTATGTGTGTAAGTAAGAGGGGAATGTTGTTTCATTTGTACATGATATATGCGAATTGTTTTTGTTTTGTTTTGTAGCCGAGGCTAGTCTTCAAACTCCCCATGTAGCCAAGGATGAGTTTGAACTCCTGACCCTTCTGCCTCCATTCTCGGATAATGAACCTGTGCCACCAGGCCCTGCAATAACAACTTTTAAAAACTATTTTTATGACTTATTTTTACAGCTGGGTGGTTGTGGCGTTTAATCCCAGCACTCGGGAGCCAGAGGCTGGCGGATCTCTATGAGTTTGAGGCCAACCTGGTCTACAGAGTGAGATCCAGGACAGCCAGGGCTACATAGAGAAACCCTGTTGGAAAAAACAAACAAATAAATAAATAAGAATGAATAAATAGCGGCTTGGTGACTGGGAGGGGCTCACCCAGCTGTGACAGCAGCCCACTTAGAATCAGAAGGCAAAGGACACAGCTGAACCTCATGCCGTGAGCTGCGGGTCTGTGGCCACCAGCCCCAAGAGGTGACAGGTGACAGGCTTCCGGGACCTGGGCCTTTACGATGTGTCCTGTTACCCTGTTACTAAGCAAGCAGATGAGACTCCAACATTCCACCCACAGACTTCCTGCTGGAGCTGGATGGAAAAGTCACCCTCAGAGGTTGCATAGGACAAGCCAGGCTTGAGGCCACCAGTCAGGTGTCTGGGCTGCAGGGAGTCAATCACCATAAACTCTGGGGCTGTAACAAGAAATCAAATGTTATCAGATTTCAGATGGATGATTCCAGAAGAATCCAGAACACTTCCCTGGCTAATACCATTGCTACACAGCCATTGTCATGCTTGGGCTTATTCTCTAACCCACAAGATTTTGCAACATCATGCTGGTAGCCTGAGCTTGGCCATGATGGGACAATTTACACAACCAACCCCCGAGTGACCTCATGAGCACTTAGCCTCACTCAGGACTGTTGATGGCTGCTGTGACTCCAGCCATCACACCACTTTGCATATAGGAAAAAGGTTAGTGAATGACAGAAACGGGTGGCCCTGCCTGTCTGTTGTTCTTGGGGAGAAGTCAGAGATGTCCCTAGAATTCCCCAGCCACTTATGCTTCATTCCGCAGAGCTGTGTCATGTGACCGTGGAGCCTGGCCGAGGAGCCTGGGAAGCAACTGTGATTTCCTGTCTTCTGCATAGAAACCAACCAGAAGCTGCAGCGAGGGTTTCCGCTGATCGTGACTAGTCCTTGTCCACCCTTGTTTTAGGAGCCACAGGGCATCCTGCGAAGATCAGAGTGGGGACAGCTGGGGACACCAGGAGGGGTGCTGCTGCATGAGCACAAATCTCACCAAAAACCAGATTCCACAGTGAAGAAAACTCAGGTCATGACCAGAGAGTGGACTGCAGGGGCACAAGCCTGGGGACTCAGGACCCAACCCACGGGGAAAGGCAGCCAGGCACGGTGCTGAGCACTGTAACTCCAGCTCTGCAGACCCGAGGGTCTCCTGGGCTCGCTGGCCAGACAGCCAGGCCGAATGGATCAGCTCTGGGCTCAGTGAGGGGGGCAACCGAGGGAGACACCCAGTGGTGACCTGTGTCCTACACACACACACACACACACACACACACACACACACACACACACACACACACACGCATGCATGCACACCACACACACACATGCATGCACACGCATGCACACCACACACACATGCATGCACACAGAGCAGTCAGAGGCCTCCATGCCCTGAGACCATCAGGAGGCTGCAGTGATGCCTCATCCTCCTGCCTCAGTGTCCCCGACCCGCAGAACACTGTTCACTGACTGCTGGAGGGCGTGGTGGCTCACGCCTTTAATCCCAGCACTTGGGAGGCAGAGGCAGGTGGATCTCTGTGAGTTCAGGGCCAGCCTGGTCTACAGAGTGAGTTCCAGGACAGCCAGGGCTACACAGAGAAACCCTGTCTCAAAAAACAAAACAAAAACTCAATGACAAAAAAAAAAAAAAAAAAATCAACTATATCTGTGCACTGTAGGCAGACTTCTGTCTCCAGCACTGTGTACGAACTGGGGGTGGTGTCCCCAGGTGTCCTGCTTCAGTAATGTTTGCACTAGAAACATCGGCCATGTCCAACACTAGATTATTAAAAAACAAAATCAAACAAACCAAGCACACAAACCATCTGTGCAACGCAAAATCCAGAGACCACAACCTGAGAGTGGGCTCCGCTTCAGCCAGGGGCCAGGGGTCGTTTGCCTGCGCCTTCCTCCAACGATCAGCAGGAAGTTGTGGGCTACTAAACCCAACTGTCACTGCACCTTCCTAATTTCCTAGAGTGACAGTTCCACTCTGACCACGCCCCCAGCCCCTCACTGGGGGATTCTAGGCGGGGCTCCACCCTGACCACGCCCCCAGCCCCTCACTGGGGGATTCTAGGCGGGGCTCCGCCCTGACCACGCCCACAGCCCCTCACTGGGGATTCTAGGCGGGGCTCCGCCCTGACCACGCCCCCAGCCCCTCACTGGGGATTCTAGGTGGGGCTCCACCCTGACCACGCCCACAGCCCCTCACTGGTGGATTCTAGGTGGGGCCTCCACCATGACCACGCCCCCAGCCTAATATCTATTTTACTTTTTTCTCCCATTACCTGTGGATGATGCTTTCCTGGGAGAAGGTATGTTTGCTGAGGGTGCTGCTGGGCTGAGGGGCTAGGCTGGTTTGTTTGAAAGGATCTCAAACCTATGACAAGAGTCTTTATGAGAGACCCCCGGGAGACAGATAAAAAAACAAAGCTTTGAAAAGACCAGTGTCCTGACTCATTCCATGTCAAGGACCCTAAATTGAGAAAATGCCTCCATAAGATTGGGCTGTAGGGCATTTTCTTAATTAGTGATTGATGGGGAAACTCCAGCCCTCTGTGAATAATACCATCCCTGGGCTGCTGGTCCTGGGTTCTATAAGAAAGCAGGCTGAGCAAGCCATAAGGAACAAGCCAGTAAGCAGCACCCTCCATGGCCTCTGCATCAGCTCCTGCCTCCAGGTTCCTGGATTATGAACAGCGACGTGGAAGTGTAAGCTGAACTAATCCTTCCCTCCCCCAAGCTGCTTTGGCTATGGTGTTTGATCATAGCAACAGAAACTTTGACTATGACACCGAGAAAGGAACTAGAGCAATCATGTCACAAGTCAAGAGATTCAGGATTCCTGTAGGCTGGGACCATGGAGCCTTGGGTTGGGCATAGCTCTGTGGGCCCTCGGCTTGGTCTTCAAGCTTCCAGCTTGCAAGGACTTCCACCTATCACCCAAGTCCCGACTTTGTAGCCCCGACTCCCAGCAGCCCCAGAAAATGAAGAAGCAGCAACAGGGATGTATCTGGCTGCCAACGTGGACGCTCGGGACTCATCTAAGCAGCCAAAGCTTGGGTTCTGTTTCTTGAGGATAAAGCTGGGTTGTGTGGGGACAAAATGGACATGAGTTCTCCACTCTGCTCAGTTGTTGGCAGTGGGGGGCATCTGTCATGACAGGAGCCCTCTGCAGCCACGACATCATTGCTCGGCTGCCAGGTCCCTGAGGCAGTCCCCCTTGTGCCTGCTTTGGTGACGTCCCTGGGGTCTGTGACTCAGGTCCTCAGAATGGTTCTCCATAGGCCTGGGTGGCTGAATGGCCAGCTTTTCAAAGGGATGCAGAGCAGTGTGGGGATGTCTGATGAGGGAGAAGAGGACATGGCTTTTAAGGTTGTTCAGGAGGCTGTGAGCTGTGACCATTGGGGTTAGGAGCCAGGGCTGCACTCAGCTGTGGAGCTCACTGGCGGGACAAGGATGGAGGCCATACCGTCTCTCCACCCTGAGCTCCCAGGTTCATGCAGGAATCAAGTGCTCTCCAAACCCGAGAGCCTATGAGTGACAGGAACAGAGGGGCAGGGGCGGGTTGGCTTTGACTGAAGAAGGCAGGCACGGACTCAGTGTTCCTGGGCATCCCCTGGCTGCTGCAGGAAGAGATGGCTGCCAGGGCACGGGCTGTGCAGCCGGCAGCTCAGGTCCAACCTAGGTTCAGCTTTCCAGGCCAGGCAATCACACAGCAATCTGAGGCAGGGCCAATGGCTGCCACATGCAAATAAGTATCACAGTGGCCCATGTGCAAATAAAACTTTATTGACAAAAAAAAAAACAGGTCTAGGGCCAGGTTTGGCCCAGGGCTGCAGGCCACAGTCTGAGCTCAGTAGGATGTGCCAGCCAGGGTCAGAGCTAGTTAGATGTCCCCTCCTGGATCAGCACCCTACCTCCACAGGATCCTGGCCATGTCCCCACCAAGGCTGCCTCCCCTTTCCTCCCCAGAGCTTTTGCCTGTCCCAGAGTCTATTTTATGTTTCAAAGAGGAATGGAAAACAAGGGTCATCTGCCCCACCTGGCTGCCTGCCACTGACATCCCTTTGTGAGTACCCTCTAGGCTTCGACCCACAGCCCCCCATGGCTCCCGCCCTCCTCCTCCCTTGGGTCAAACCCAAGTCTCCTTTGCAGCCCACCAGCAGGGCCCCCCGCCCCCACTCCTCCCTCTGTGACTCTTGCTGGGCTCCCTCTGCTCGACCCCAGGACCTTTGCTCATCTGTGGCCCTAGCTAGCATGGGAGGCAGATGGAAGCTGGGCTACTGACAAGCGAGGGGAGTCATAGAGGCCTGGCATCCTGTGGGGACACAATGACTCAGCCCCGTGCCACTGGGGTAAGATGGAGATGTCTTGCGGATGGTGTCCCACCTTCTGGCAGCCCCTACACCCAGACCAGGACACGCTGTTCCCATCATCCTGGCTAAGGAGACCTCCATCCTGAGCCCATCTGGCCCTGGCCAGAAATGAGGACACAGCCATGGCCAGGCGGGAATAGGAGGTGCTCAAGGGCTTTAACTGACACTGAACTAGAGGCCTGAGACTGAGGCAAAAATACGACATCCTTCATTTGGGATGGGGAGAAAAGGGGGGGCGAGGTTTTTTTGTTTTGTTTTGTTTTTCTGCACAAAGTAAAACCCAGGCGTCTCTGTGAGGAGTGTGTGCAGGGTCTTCTGCAGCCTCTGCAGAGCCCGCAAGGGACGCAGCCCGAGACCTCTGTGGCCCAGCCTCTTCCTCTAGGCCCAAGGTTGGGCCCTTTTTATTCTCTTTACAATATAAATAGAATTTCAAAGTACACATGGACACGGCGGCCACTGGGCACTCAAGAGAGGCCCGGTCCCTCCAAGTACCCAGCAGGTCCCCAGGCCAGGCCTGTCTGTGCGGTCCTTTGTCACTTACAGATGAGCTGTCCATCCTGGGGACGGACTGAGGCGCTCGGGTGGCAGTGGCCTCCAGAGAGACGGCACTAACCCACAGGCAGCGCCACCAGTGCAGTCTGGGTCCCTGTCTCTTGACGCACGCTGTAAGGGAAGGGAAGGTGGCACCTGCTTCCCCTGCCCTCAGCCACGGAGGCTCCGTCAAGGGTGAAGGCTCACGGAACCCCAGGCCACAGCTGTGGGACTCAGTCACCTTGGAAGCCTGGCTCACCCCTGGGGACACCTGCCATCCCAGGCAGTGGAGGCAGAGTGAGGTGGACTCTGCATGGGGGGACGGGGGGGGCAGGACGGGGAAGGGACTCACGCTCCTGCAGGGCCCACCTCCCCCAGCAGGAAGCAGCAGCCACCACACAGGTCACTGTGCACTGGGCTGTCGTCCTCCAGGGCGACACCTGTACAAAAGTACCTCTCCACCTGCTCAGTAGACAGATGGCTTCTGCAGGCAGCAAACAAGGACGAAGCTTTTATCTCCTCACATCTTGGTTGCGAGGAAAATGAGCGTTTCCACTGTCAGTTTTTAAAGCCACAAATCTAGAAAACAGGTTGGGGCTGTGCCCCAGCGTCCTTGGCTGGCATCTGTCACAGGAGGCTCTGGGATGCCCCGTAGCACCTTTAGGAGAAAAGCACAGCCAGGCCGGGTCCCACGGAATCGCTGCAGTCCAGGGACACTGGCCCCTCTCCCTGAGTCCGGCCATGTTGGATCCTGCTGGTCCTGTTGCCCAGGTAGGTCCCGCAGTGGGGACAGGAGTGGGCAGCATCTAGAAGGGTGCCCCAGGTCGGCCCTGTGCCTGCAGCAGGCTCTCCACGAAGGCCAGGTATTCTGGGCTGTGCCCTGTGTCCTCCGTGGTGGTGGCCAGCATGGTGGCCACCCGTGGGCGCTTAGCAGCCTTCACATCCTCTCCAGAGAAGTTGGGCTCCTGTGGTGTGCCAGTGCTCAGTGACTACAGACATCAGAGATATGTGTGGAATATTAGTTTAAGATGTGTTACATTCATTTATGCTGTGGAATATTTGTTTACTGATACAAAGATGTGTTGCATTCTTTTATATTACATTTAATTCAGTAAAGCTTTGTTACTTTGCTTGCCTAAAACACCTGATTTTTCTATTAAAGAGATGAACGGCCAACAGCTAGGCAGGAGGGAGAACTAGGTGGGGCTGCCAGGCAGAGAGAATAAATAGAAGAAATCTAGGCTTAAGAGAGGAGCAGAAAAAGGAGGAGAGGAGGACAGCAGGAGCCAGCCACCCAGCCACACAACCAGCCACGGAGTAAGAAGGAAAGAAAGATATATAGAATAAGGAAAGGTAAAAAGCCCAGAGGCAAAACGTAAAGAGAAATGGGATAATTTAAGCTAGAAAAGGTGGCTAGAAACAAGCCAAGCTAAGGCCAGGCCTTCGTAAGAAAGAATAAGTCTCCATGTATTTATTTGGGAGCTGGGTGGAGAGTCTCCAAAGAGCTATAAAAAAAACCAAAAAAACAAAAAACAACAACAACAACAACAACAACAAAAACTACAGAGATGAGATGGGTCAGGCTGTTGCCCTGGCAAAGCCCTCAGGACCATGCTTGTCACTGCACCCTGACTCACATCCAAGGTGTGGTCCCTACTTGTCCCTAGATCTGCAGACTCTGCAAAGTAAACACCTGTCCTCTGGCTGAGCAGAGTCCAGAGTCGTGACGTCTGGCTGTGCCGGGGCGTCACTTATGGCCAAGGAGGAGGGCGCAGCCTGTCTGGGACTGCATCTTCCACACCCCAGAGGGAGGTGCCCAGGACACTCACCAGCCGGGACCGCACCCTCTTGGGCAGCTCCTCTTCCAGGGTGAAGATGTCCCCACGCTTCACTGTCAGCTGAGACCCGTCCTCAAACTCCACCTGCAGCAACATGGGGCCTCAGCATGGGGAGGACCACAGGGTTCTGGTCCCATACCCACCAAGAGCCCAGAGGTGGCAAAGACTCAGGCATCCTGGGGTCACAGAGCCCTGTGGACAGCTGGCCAAGCCTGGGGCTGCCAAGGTCCTGAGCAGGCCCTGGGTGGCAGATGGTGGACATGGGTGAGACGTGCCTAGGCAGCAGCGCTGTGGCCTCCAGGACCAGACGCCAGTCTGACTGTGCAGAGGGCAGGGCACAGGTCCTGGACGGGAGGCTAAGGGGGTCCCCAGGGTCCTCAGGACCTGCTTTCCTCAACTCAGAGTGGCAGCTTGGCATGCCACCCCAAACAGACCCCCTCCTCCAGAAGTGATGCCCAAGGGATGGGTCAGGCTGCTGGGCTGGGAGGTGGACACCATGGGTGCTATGGCATCAGGCACCTTCTCTGGTGACAGCAGTGAGGAGCCCAAGTGACCAGTGGCCTAGGTCCCAGCCTGGCCTACTGGCTGGGTGAAGTCAGGTGGTGGAGCCCAAGGCTCCTCCGGTGCCTTTGAGGGGCACTGGAGCAGGGGTGAGCAGGGGTGAGCCTGGACAGGAGGCCTGCCGGGAAGCAGCTGGACTGCACAGTGTGGCTCTGACAGTCCCATACACTGGCTCCCCAGGAGGAGGGGAGTTCTGGAAGGTGCCCACTGCCACCCATCTGTGATACTCCAAAGGGCAGGCTGTACCACGCCCCCAACATTCTGAACAGCTACAGCCCTCAGTCCAGGCTGTCTCCATGGGCTCACACAGGCTTCTGGAACTATCTTGAGAGGAGTGTGATGGACAAGTGAATACACTCATCCCCTGGCTGTTGGGCTCCAGGGTGGGGTAACCTGGCTGGCCTCCCACTTTGTGCCAGTGTCTTGCTTTGCCACACACTGTGCTGTGTGTGTCCCCAAGCTGCCTTGTCTCCAGGGAGGGGATGGCTGCGCTGGCCCCGCCCCCTCCCCTCCTGTCTGCCCAGCTGTGTTGCAGTTCTGTTGCTGTTTGGCTGTGTGCTTCCTGTTGTCTTGAGACCAGGTGTTGCTGCACAGCTCAGGCTGGCAGCTCTACCCTAGGCTGCTCTGTGGGTAGCTCCCCAAGTCCCACCCCAGTGCGGCGGCGCGTGCCCAGCCCTGGCCTCCATGCCGGTAGCCTGTGTGAGCACTGACATGGGGTAGGCTGGCAGAGGCTGAGTGTCGCCAGAGGGCCGCTGTGAGGCTGCTCACCTGGTAGATGAGGCTGGTGGCCGCGGAGATGAACCTGGCTCTATACAGGTTGCCGTCTGTCCACCGCAGCTCCACCAGCTCGCCCTCAGGAGGCGGCCCTAGCCGCAAGCAGTCTCTGCTCTGCAGGAAGCAGCCGGTGAGGTCCCGCCCACCCGGGATGCCCGCCCCGCCCCGCCCCGCCCCTCCCTGCCATGCCCCTCACAGTGATGCTCTCTGGATACAGGTTGTCGCTATAGGAGCCGTCATCGAAGTTGACCTCGTAGAAGGTCTGCGCAGTACTGCCGATGACACGACAGCGGTAGTACAGCCCGTTCCTGTTCTTGGTGATGACGACCTGGCCCAGGGACACAGCGCGCAGGAGCTGGCCCTGGGGGGAGGGGGGCAATGGCATGTGTGGGCGGGGTTTTGCCCAAGTGGGCGAGGCCAGGTGGGCAGGGCTAGCCCACATGGGTGGGGCCCCTCGTGCAGCCGGGAATCTGGCCTCAGCACTCACCCCAGCGCCACCTGCTCTGTGCTTGAGGCAGGTGATGGACACTACGTAGGGCCAGTCGTCGGGCTCCATGAGGACACCAGCTGCATGTGCGCAGGTCACGTGGAAGGACGTGGAGCAGTGCTCATAGGAGCACTGGATGCAGGCGCCCGACACCTTCTTCATGCGCTTGCGGCAGTACACACACTTCTGCAGAGGATGGGGTGCAGGGTTACCGGCAAGGACAGGGAGGAACCTTCCAGAACAGCACAGTGTGTGGCAAAGCAAGACACTGGCACAAAGTGGGAGGCCAGCCAGGTTACCCCACCCTGGAACAGGTGGGGGTCAGGGGGACAGCCACAGGCCAGGACTGGGGCTTGATGGTATCTGAACCCAAATAACCTCTTCTCAGGCCTCCTCCCTGTAGCCCAGAGCTGTGTGTGTGTGTGTGTGTCCCCTAGTGCAGGGCCATCGGGGTTTTAAATTGTGAGGACCGAGGACGCAGAGGCCACATAAAGGATTTGTAGTCAGCATGCCATCCACCTGAGCCATAATGCTCTCATTAAAAGGCACCCAGCTGTCAGCCCCTGCTTCTGAAGGGGTCTCTGAGGCCATCCACTGGGTCTGCTCAGGTGGCCTGCACTTGGGCTGGAACATGGTGCCAGGCCCCTGGACTTGTGACCCTGTCACTGGCCACCGGGGAGCCTAGCCTCCGGCTGTGAGCCAGCCCAGTCCCTACAGGGCTCCAGAGCAGCCCTCCACCCAGTGTGTCCTGGCAGCAGGAGAGATGAGCCAGGCAGGCGGAACAAGAACAGGACATTGTCCACGCCCCTAACTGAGGGCCAGCTGCCCTCCCCGCTAGTGTGGTGCTAAGTGCCCGGAGCAGAGGCTATCCCAAGGTCTGAGCTGAGCCATCTCCATTCCTCATCCCCTGACTTCCAGATGTAGGAAGCCCCTGCCCCATGCCTCGGACACAGGTTGGGCAGCCACTGGCTGCAGCACAGGCCTCAGGCAGTCATGTGCATCCAGGCCCCACTCAGCCCACACCCAGGGGCAGGAGAGGACGTGGGGAGGGGGGTTGCAGCAAGACAGGCCTGGGGCTACTGATGCTCTCCAGATGGCCATGGCAGTCCACTCGTGAGGTACACTGTACGTGGGCAAGCAAACTTGGACCTCTGACCTCCCTCACAATCTTGCTAGAACGGTGTGTGTTCATTAATGAGTCAGAAGAGGCAATGCTCACAGGAGCCTCAGCATGTACCACCATGGAGTGCCTTCATCAGATCCTCCTCGGTGATCCAACGGGAAATGGGTCAGGGATGGGGCCAACAGTTTTCAAAGGAGGTGGATCCAAGCAGGGGCCCTGTGTGCGGTCACGAGGGGAACCATCGAGACGGCGGAGAGGGACTGTGCAGTGGCTCAGGATACACTGCGTCCCTGCGCCCTGACGGTGGAGGAGGGCTGCGTGCCGAGGGCGGGGATGGAAGACACCGGGAAGGGTTCCTCAGAGTTTCAGAACAGTGTGACAACCCAGTGTGCTTGTGGCATGCATGCAGAGACAAGAATGGATCCTGCATCTGACCACACCTCCAGCATCAGCATCACGGTGCTCTAAGATGCAGAGCCGGGCAGGTGAGCCTGGTCACTCAGCCATGTACAGAAAGGAAGAAAGGAAGAGGCTGCAGAGACGGCTCAGTGGGAAAGCACTTGTCCAACTCTAAGGACACGGGTTTGAATCATCAGAGCCCATGCAAAGCCGGACTTGGAGTGTCTAAAGCCCAGCGCTGCCATGCCATGATGGGGGTCAGAGCTGGGGAACCTGTGGGAGCTGGGCGTCCACACGGAGAGACCCCACCTCAAGCAGGATGGAGGGCAAGGACTCACACCTGTGGTTGTCCTCTGGCTCCACAGGTGCCCGCACACGTGTGCACACACACAGGGCACACTGCTGTGTGTGTGACACAGTGGAGGAAGATGAAGCTTGGGCTGTCACTCTGAGCGGTTAGGAGTCCCAGCATAGGACAGGGCCCCTCTTCCCCAAGTCAGAGAAAGCAAGCACCGCGGAGGGGCAGGCTGGGCAGTGGGGAAGGCTGCAGCTGCTGCATGGCCTGGAGGGATGGCTCGCATGCAGCACGAGCACGCTGAGCTCAGGCACTAACTGGAAGTGTCTGGAGTGAGCTGGGACACTTGGACCCGGGCTGCCGGGCTGCACCTGGGGGGACTGTGCCCTGCACACTCACAGAGCTCCTGCCCTGCTGCAGGGCTTTGGGCCTGGAGAAATGGCAGTCCTAGGCTGGGCTGGGGCTGTCTTCCTAGGGTCTCTTAGTCCACCCCAGGACTACGGATGGTGGTCGCAGCCTTGGGGACCTACCAGTTTCCACCGCTGCTCAGGGATGGCACTGACGTCCACAGGGTTGCGCTCAATCACATTCAGGAACCGTACCTCGGGGACTGCAATGGCGCAGATCACGTGAATCCACCTGAGAGGTCAGGGCAGGGTCACAAGTGCACTGCTGATAGTTCCGAGGGGCCAGCCAGGCTGGGGGGGGGGGGGGGGGCAGGTGAGGCTTGTGGGCATTCAGGACCCTGCTCCCTCACGGTGACCCTGTCTCTCTCCAACCTCCAGAGAAGCTGGGCAGGGAGACAGGAGGGCGACAGTCACACAGGGCAGGGCAGAGCACACACCTGTGCTCCGTGGTGGTCTGCAGCGCTCCCCCACGGAGGTTGCACAGACAGCATTCCTGGGGGACAGAGCAACAGGGTGAAGTGTGGCCACCTCCACTGTGCGTCGCCCCACCCAAGGGACAATGAGTGTCAAGCCCCAGCCTCAGCACAGCTAAGATCAAGACCACCGGCCCACAGAGGCCTAGGACCTCCCAGGCTTAGGTGCCACCCAGCACAGGTGAGTTACCGCAGTCCAGGCATGGGCCGCACACCGGGAGCATGTCCAGCCCTCCTTGGCCAGCTCAGGCCGGACACCGTAGCAACCTGGAAGACAGCAGAGTGCTTGGATCAGACCAAATCTGTCACCCTCCACACCTGCAGCCCTCCACACCTGCAGCCCTCCACACACCTGCAGCC
>CABHPQ010165851.1:0-31622 GCA_902168405.1 Peromyscus aztecus | reverse complement strand
AGAGAGAGAGAGAGAGAGAGAGAGAGAGGGAGGGAGGGAGGGAGGGAGAGGGAGAAAGGAGAAGAGAAAAGAAGGAAGAAAGCAGGAGCCTTTTGGAACTGGTCTGGGAGGAGGAGCTGGGCTCTCAGGAAGTGGCTGTGAAGACACTCAGCTGTCCCAAGCTGTGGGTTCCTGCAGGCCAGCGCAGGTATGGGGAGGAGCAGACTTGTACACACAGCTACCAAAGAGGGACCCAGCAGCAGACGGGCCTGAGGACCTCCCGTGTGGCAGCCTCTGGGATGGGTGTTGGAGACAGTTCCTGACAGGGACATGAAGAAGAGGGGCCGATGAGAAGTGTCTTTGGTGGTACTTTAGTTTGGTGCCACGACGGCTGTACAGCACATCACTTAACCAGGGACAGGTGGCAGGGACAGAATGATCAGGGCCTGTCACTTGTACCATGACATTCAGAGGTTAAGATGTCACCTAAGGGTATTAAGAGACTATATCCTGCTGTGAGTGGCCTGAGTGCCACTTGTGTTTTAGGAGCCCTGGGCTGAGTGGCTTGTGGGTAACCTGTCATCTGCCCCGTCCAGCCAGGCTGCTGATGGGAGAGGATGGGAAGGAAGCACACTGGAGTCAGGCATCTGGAGTAGGCCACCTCTGTGTCACACCCTCACAGCTTCCAAGGCCAAGGCTCACTAACCCAGATGATAGCTTGCACTTTGCTGGGTCTCCAGTGCATCAGAAGGATGGCATCACCAATCCCTAAGATACTTAGCTCCAATCTGCAATGGGACATGGATGGGAACAGGTGGGGTGTCCCCCAGCCCCAGGACAACACACCCCATTCACTCCCATACTGGAGCTGTTGTGGTCACCAAGGACCAGGATGAACCCCTATAGGATGTGCTTGCTGGGGTTCTTGGACTCAGGGAAGGATGCTGAGTATGGCCTCAGGAATCTGCTCCTGTGACCACGTTAGCTGCTGTGGAGTACCATCCTGAACACGCCCTTTCACAGCCCCTGATCCAGGACCACAGGGTCCTGCCCTGGTTTTCTTAGGACCAACAACAGCTGTGGATGGTTCGGCATCTCCAGCCTCTGTATAGCCGTGAGATAGCCTGGAGCCCTTAGCAGGTGAAGCCCAAGAAGGGGACCTCAAAGCTCATCGCCTCACCACAGACCCTCAGTGGCCACATTGGTGGCAACACACCTGCCTTAGGGGTCAAGGAGAGATGGACTGAGGGTCCCAGCCTGGTCCCACTGGAGTGCTGGGGTGGGAAGCCTGGTGCCCCAACATGCCTGGGTTTATCGGCCTGTCTGGTTCAGGGTCACAGGCCACAGGAGGCTGAGGTAGGCCACACATCTACAGGTGTGGGCTCTGCTCTAGCTCCCGAGGCTGGACACACTTGGAGGGCACAAGTGGTTCTGCCGCCTGGCTTGGCTGAGGCAGAATTGGCCCGTCACGGCCCTGTTGAGGGTCATTGTGCCAGGTCTGACCCGTCATGGAATCAAGTCCAGCTGTGCTGCTGGGGGATTCCATCACCCACTACCAACAACTCAGACTGGCTGTGGGACATGAGGACAGTGCCCATCACCCTGTCCTGAAGGCTAGGCTGGCTCCCTGTGGCACACCCAACCACAGCCCTCAGAGCAGCAGAGGCCCTGCTGTGCCATAGCCACTGTGACCATTTCCAGTCGCTCAGGTGACAGCCAGGCCTCCAGATATGTGGCTCAACTGCTCAGGGAAAGAGACGGAGGTGTGGCTGTCCCCACACAGAAGACAGAATAGCAGATGCATAGAGCATTTAATTCAACCCTTCCTGTGGCCCTGACTGCCCAGGTCAGGGAGATGACCTCTTGGCCATTCAGAAGGCCCTTGCCACCCTGTCTCATCACAGTGTGGATGTGGGGACATGAGCTGTCACCCCCATAGGCCACCCTGCCCTGCCAACAGCCTGGGGTCCCTGCCCTGCACATATAGACCCCTCAGGGACACATTATGCTCTAGAATACATCTGAGAGGTCACCAAAAGACATAGATGATTTAGTGCTGAGAGTAGTCTGGTGTGTTCATAGGCGGGGCATGAGGCAGGTTTCCCTGGTGATAGAATGGCATGGGGCTGGCATTCCCCCCAGCCTTGGGCTCAGCCACTCCTGGATCTTACACTCTGACCACATGTCAGTCACAGTCTGTGGACCTTTGATCCCTCACATGAGGAGACATGGCCCAGAGGCCCACATGCGTGCCCCATCTTCAGAACTTGAAACTGATGGGCGAGTGTGACCTTGCAGGGTGACAGCGGGTGCCCATGATGCACAGAGCTCTGGCTGAGGGCCTCTTGGGAAGCCCCAGCACCCTCTTTCTTCACACCTATCGGAGAGGACTTCCTAGGTGCCATGTGAGTCCCTGTCCAGCAGGAGACACGCCACGTCTGCCTGCCTGTCACCATTCTTGGTGGCCCTAGTCTCTGCTGGAATACCCTGGCAGACGTATGCCCACCACAGTCGAGGCAGCCCACCCCAGGTGGAGGGCCACAGGTTTGGCAGGCTGAGCTACATGGCTATGGTCTGCTGTGTCTCTTGGGGCCACCCCACTGACTACTGGGGTGCCATGGATGAGACTCAGTCACCTCCATCTGCTCCAGCCACCTCCTGCCTAGCGGTTCCTCTTTCTGCTCTGAGGAGCAAGGCTTCAGACGCCAGTCGGACGTGCTGACCGTCATCCACGTGTTCCACAGTAAAATGTTGCCTACCACAGGACAGACACTGCTTCTACTTTACGGTGACTTAAGGTCAAGGAGAATCCTTAAGTCAGTGGTAGTGAAAGCCCCCCAAGACAGTCACAGCCTGCCCTGGGGCCGGGGCCATGTCACCTCCCATAGCTGAAGGGACTCCTTAGATAGGATGAAGCCAAGGACTCTGAGGTCACCACAGGACCCTCAGAGGAAGCAGGATGAGAAGCAAAGAGATGGGGATGCCACTCCGCTAGGTGAGTCAAGGGGATCACCCTCTCCCTCACATCATACTTAGGAATGGGGGGGTGCACCTGACACCAGATCCACAGGGAACAGACACGTACTTTAAGGTACCAAGGTCCCCTAACCAGCTGCATGGCTACAGGGGCTCATACGCAGTGTGGAAGGTGGAAGCAGGGAGCCCAGGCTAGACCCTCAGCACACTGCCTATGTCTGTGGCTTCTGCATGTATTTGTGGCTATTGGCATCACTGCAGCCCTCAGCTCCTGAGGATCCACATGGGACCATGACAATCACAGACAATCCAGGAGGACAGAGGGATGTCCCAGCGCCTCCCTCCCGCAGCCTCCCGGCGTCTCCCGCCTCTGCAATAGCTTGCTGTCACACTCTCAGTGCGGGGCGGAGGGCAAGACCTTGTGCATGCAGCAGGCACCTCACCCCGCGCCCAGCCATGGTCAGGCGTCCAGCGTGGAGCCCCTGGATCTGCGGCCAGCCGTTTCTTCCTGTCAGCCTTAATTTGCAGTGTAGCTGGTTCTGACTGGTTCCTATTGGCTGGGTGGGAGCTGCTGTCCACCAGTGCCCTTGCTCACCCACAGTGCCCGCAGCCCCAGGGATCAGTCTGTGGTCACATTACATTGTGACCACCCTGCTTTCCCTTGTTTGGCCTTTCTGGGCTGGAAGACCGTGTCATGGCGTGCTGTGGACAGGTCTCTGTAACTCTCCCCAGCAGCCAGTGGGAATCTGAGATGCTGTGTTGATACACACCGGTCCCTGGCCTCTCACCCCTGCCAGAAAGGCTACCGAGGGAAGCCCTCCCCTACCTCAGGGGCAAGGCTGCAATCCAAGCCGGCGAGCGGCAGGAATGGGGCACGCGAGAGCAGGTAGGAGGGCTGGGCACTCACTGCCGGACTGCAGCTCAAGGTCCCCACGTGCACAGGCGCCTGCACAACCCCGCTGCCACCCTGGGCCATGGTGCGGCCAGATAGCAAAGCAGGACCCAAGGGAGCCAAACCCCACGCTGCAGGCACTGACCTTCCATGCATGGTCCGGCCTCGTGGCTCTGCGAGGGCAGCAGTTCCTCATCCTCGTCCTCGTCCTCAGGTGTGGCCTCCTCCCGGGAACAGCCCCCAGCCTCGTCCAGACCAGCCACCCCAGCCGCCGCCTCCCCAGGAGACTTGGAGTCTTCAGGCTTGGACTTCTTGGGCTGGCTCCGTCTCCGGTGCGACCTGGAGGAGGGCACTGGTCAGGCAGGAGGGGAAACGGAGGAGACTGAGGTAGTCCAGGGTGGGCAGGGAGGAGGGCCAGGGAGGAGCAGGGCTGGGGTGAAGCAGGTGATGGTGGCACGGGATGGGCAGGACGCTGTGGACTCGAGGGAGATCACTTACGCCGGCCCTGGCCTCCTGGTCGGCTCCCGCCTCCTCTCTAGACTCGGCCTCCTCTCCTCCTCAGCCTTTCTCCAGGGTCTGTTCTCCTTCACACTAATTTGTCTAGAATGTAAATTTCAGGGTTTTCCTCTGGCTCTGGGGCCCTCTCTACAGCCCTTCACATGGGGCTCTTAGGCCCCATGCCCAGCCTGAGCACAGGAACGTGCCACCCTAATGACGGCAGGGATGGCCCCTGGTGCCACAAACCGGCTCCACTGCATGAGGGGGTGGGGTGTGCAATAGGGGCAGAGGCAGGACCTCCCCCACTAGCACCTAAAGCTGCTTTGACTGACAAGGGTGACCGGCTTCCTGCAGATCTGTGTCCCTGGGGTCCCTAGCCCAGTAGCCCTTACCCATCACAGCCCCTCAGTGGCCCAGAGCGCTGGGAATGCCCAGCTCTGGGTGGTGGCCTCTAAGGTTCTGACCACGGCCTGCCCTCCTTTCCCTCACTCCTGAAACACCCCTGACCAGGGCAGGACCCTCAATGAATGTGCAAGCCCCACAGAGATGACCAGCAGGCAAGCAGGTGGCATTCCGAGGAGGATACAGGCAGAGGCGAGGTGTGCGTAGACGGTGGCTGCGGAAGGATGGGCTGGGGGACAGGCAGGAGTGAGGGGCAGGAGGCACTGACAGGGAGAGAGAAGGGAGGTTGGGGACACCCCACCCCTTCTGCTCTGGGTGGGCAGCCCCAGCAAAGGGGTGACTTGGAAACACCGAGTCAGGGAAGAAGCATGGTGGCTCAGACCCTAACTGTCGCCCCCAGGGTCTAGGGCTACTCCTGGTGGCTCCCAGCTCCAGACAGCAATCACAGCCTGCCACCACCTCACTGGGCCACAGCTTCCTAAGTGGCCCTGGCCCCCACTGTGAGCTGGTCCTGGAAGCCAGCCCAGGGGTCCACCCAGCCCTTGCACAGCTGACTGGGACACTCACGGTCTCACACCACATTATTTACAACTGAGCAACAGCAGCCTGCCTGGTTCCCATAGTCACAGTGCTCAAGGCTCCAGGAAATGGGACCTTAGCCCACCTGTGCCCCACACCAGAAAATAAGGGACTCAGGACTCGGGTGTGTATGCTGCACGCATCCAGAGCAGGGAGAGCCACTGTATGCCAAAGAATAGCCATGCTGTATTATGACAACAAGCTGGGACCCAGTCTTGGGCCAACTGTCACACCCCACACTGACACCCCTCCCAGAGACAAAGCCTGACCTGTATCTTTTCCTCTGCCGCCCACCCCCACCTGGCCTAATACACACAGATATGGCCACCCTTCTGCAACAGCCTCTTTAGGCAGCCTGTGTTCCCTCCCATCTGTGCGACCCTGAGCTGGGGCAGCCCGACTCTTGGGGTCTGCTTCAACCCTCTTCTATTTGATGACTAATACTTCTTGGCATCTCCAGATGCTCTGGCCCCCCTCTAAACTCCTAAGTAGCTTGTCACTGGCTCCGCGGTGCTGACCCTGGCACCCCTGCCCGTTCTAGATGGCATATGTCGCTACAGCTCTGGCAAGGTGAGCCTCTGTAGTCCTGTAGCAGCTTCCTCAGAAGGAAGTGCACCGTGGAGCTGCAGGTCTGAAGCTGTCTTTCCTGAGTCTGGCAGGCGGTCAGGCTGGGGGACCCTGGGAGGGGACCCTTGCTCTGCAGCCTTCAGCCTCATGCCAGGTTCTCTCTGGAAGCTCTGGGGACTGCCTGCTGAGGCCAGGTAAGGGACGGTGGGTGTGTTCTACATCGTGGGTGCCTATCACCCTCCCCAGGACCAGGCCGCACACAGCCACTGTCTGCTTCTCTGAGACTCACTGGAGGCTGGACTCCTTCCTCTACCTCTGTTCGGCTTTCAGCACCTTCCTTCCGCTGCTGCCTGGTGCTCCTGCATCCCCCTGCAGCATCCTGGGCCAGCTGTGGTGCCTTTGCCATCCCTGCTCTTCTCCCATATGCTGTGGGGGCTTTGGAATGTCCTTGAAGGCCGTGTCTGTCCCAGCCTGGCCCCTGGCCTTGTTTTGAGCTGGCATTAAGGGTGCACTGGAGGGCGTGTGAGGGGCTTGCTGACGAGGCAGACAGAGGTAGAGGTGGGGGCTTCATGGAGACCATCGTTATGATCAGAGCCACTAGATGGGACCTGTACTCAAGATGCCAGTCCTGTGCCATGAGATGAATGGCGTGTCCCAGGGAGTAGGCCTGGCTATGGGGGCTCAGGAAGGAGAGGCTAGGACTCCTCCACACCAGGGCTCCCACTGGCCTATGCAAGGCAAACAAGGCTCCAGCCTGGGATCCTCAAAGTTCTGGCCCAGTCCAGAGTGCTCTAGAAGGCCTCCTGCTGCCCCTCAAGCACACCCCCGTGGGATCAGCACATGGCTGAACTGGGCATCATTCTGTCGTTTTTTAGAAGTGTTGGTATGTGGATGACACAAATTCTTCTGAGATGAGAGCAGGTGCCCTGGGACTTGAGTGGCGGCTGTGTCGAGGAAGCCTACGGCCCTGAGAGGCACGGCACACACGATAAGGGGTGACAGCTGCAGATACATGGTGACCTGTGCCCACAAAGCAGCCAGACTGCCCGCAGGCTCTAGCTGCCCTCAATTTGCTTCATTCCAGCCACTAAGGCAGATCTATGAGTGTTTAAAATATCCCCTGGGAAACTGAGGTACATTCTGGGGTTCAGGAGACATTCATGAGGCCCTGGCTGTGAGTGGTTCTGGACCAGCAGATGCCTTGAGGCATGGGCCGACTGGTGTTGAGGTCAGTAGGCTGGGGTGTCACACTGTGAAGCACCAATACCTCCTGACCCCAACATGTACCCAGCAGGCCAGGCTGGCTGAGGACTGTGGTCAGCTCACCTGTTAAACTGTTGCAGGAGACAGGAGACTGGGAATGGGGACAGGGTGGGCACAGGACAGCGTGAGCTTAGGCCTGTGCTGAGGGAGCTCCATGCAAACGTACAGGGGTACAGAAGGGCGACCCTCGTGTAGTGAGGAGGCTCAGTACAGCACTGCTGGTCTAGTAGCAGCTCCCAGCAAGGGGCCAGTGGGGATGTCTCATGTCTAGGGCTGTGACGGGGGCACTGCACAGAAGGCAGAGAGGTCAGGGGTGCTCTTAGTGCCTGCTGACAACAGTAGCCCCAGGCCCTCATGTGTCAGGGAAGACACGTGCTCTGGCCCCACTCTGAAGCCCTGACATGCCTCAGTTTCCCCAGGGGAGTCAAGCATGGGGACGAGGCACAGCTGGGAGAAGCTGGCACATGCTCACTGCAATCTCAGCACCACATGCCATGGACCGTGGAAGCGGTCTCCCGCAGAGACCCAGGACTTCAGAAGAAACAAACAGCTCTGGCCTTGTCCATTTCAACAGCTTTAAAGGAAATTATGTCCTTGGGAGCGGGCTTCATTTGCTATTCAACCACTGCTGCATTAGCACGGCTTCCGGAGAGAAAGGATGGGATGCTGCTTGGGGAGGAAGCCCATGAGAGGATGGCTGGAGGTGAGAGGGTGGGAGGTACCATGGGCCACTTCCTCTGGTCACAGGGTCCCATCTCTGGATGGCTCTGGTGTCACTGTGGTTCTGGAATGGTATCTGTTTACCCGTTGCCTGCTCAGCTGACCCATAAGCCCAAACACTGAAAACCAACCATCATGAAATCATTCCAAAATCCTGCAGGCACACTCAGGCCCCACCACAGGCTGTCACCTGACTGCTAGGTGCTGCCAGAATCTGCTACAGAATGTTCTAGAACCACAAACTGCTCTCCAAGAGAGGAGGACATGGAGCAGGAAGTGGGTGGGGAAGACTGCAGCACACACACAGAGTGAGGGAAGGCCTCAGACCACAGGTGACTGCCCCAGACACAGCCCCCAGGGCCTATCTGCAGAGCAGTACCCATGACCAGGGCTAAGGCAGCAGTGACCTCGAACTCGCCAGGAATGGAAGGTGGCAGGTTGCCCACATCACAGCCAATACAGGCTGCACCTGGCTCCAGAAGACGCCACGGGTTCTGTAGCGCTTGGAGGCCATCGGGATCCTAAGGGCAGTGTCTGCAGGCCAAGGCAGCAGCTGTGTTCCTATGTAAGGTCTGGTCGATGGTGGTGGCTCCTGGGTGGCAGCCAGAGACTGGCCTGCAGGGTGCAGAGTTCTTGGGCCTCCCTGGCCCTTCACAGGCAGACAGCTGGTTCCATGCAGTCCCACCACTGTGGCCCTAGCTCAGCTCTAAGGGCTGTCCTTGGCCTATGAGAAGCTCACACCCCTGAAGTGCTGCCGGAGGCAAGGAGTAGGATGGACCCTGGAGGGAGGGAGAGGGCCCGGCCGTGCAGGCCTCCCTCTTAGACCATGGAGCCAGGCTACTCCCTAAGCTGCTGCCTGTACTGCAAATGCTACAGGCCAGCGCTCAAGGCTGTAGCAGTCCTGCCCAGGTCCCGAGTCAGAAGTGACCACGAGTGGCCACACTACTGTAAGAAGAGGCCAGGAGGGGCCAGTAACCCTAGGGAGCACGGCATGTGGTATGGGCTTTTGGCCATATGAATGCCTGCAGGGGACCTGCCAACTCTCAGAGCTGCAAGGGTACCAAGATTATGTCACCAGGGCAAGCAGCAGTGAGCAGTTCATTTGGATGCCCAGACACCTCCTGTTATAAAAGTGGAAATGAGAGACAGAGAAAAAGAAAGAGGAAGAGGGGCGGGGAGGAAGGGGGAGGGCGCTGGGAGGTGGCCACTCACCTGCGCAAGAGCTTGGCCTTCAGTGAGGCACGTGAGGCGCTCCAGGAGCTCAGCTCAGGGCTGCTCAGGGCTGTGGGCCGAGTGTGGTCCAGCACAGTGAGGTCGCGGCCCTGCTTCCACTGCTCATAGCGCTCGGGCTGCAGGATGCGTACAAACACATCCATGGAGATCTTGACCATGTCCTTGCGGCATGTGCACTGTGGGGACACACACACAGGCACTGAGTCTCGTGCAAGGCGCCTGGCTCCCATACTGCAGACAACTTGGTGCGAGGATGGACTGCTAGCCCAGCACTTTCGTGGCCCTCACCACACTCAGGCCAGACCAAGAAACCCCCAGAGGGAATGCCCATCAGTGAGTGGATGCCCAGTCTTGCCCAACAAGAAGCAAAGAGAAAGGTAGACACAGACCCTTTCCAGAGGGCAACATGGTCTTACAGAGCAACCACCCAGGACCAGGCAGTCTGGGTGCCATCCTAACGGGCCCAGAAGATGCTACATAGGACTTGAACAGATCCAGAGCAGGGACTGGCAGATCTAGACAGCGACAGGGAGCAGTCAGGGCCTTGTGCTCACTACCCAGGCTGAACACTTTCAGTCCAGTCTCCTCACCCAGCTTAGTGGATACAGGCCTCTCTACCCAACAAGCTGGCCCAGAGCAGAGCACTTGGCATAGTAGCTGCTGACACTCCTGGCTTTTCCTGAGGGGACCGTGGGCTGGGATGTTGCAGATAGGGTGCTTTCTGACCCCATTCCACAGCAGCTATGGCCATCTGGGGAAACAGAGGTGAGTATGACAAGCCCTTCCCAGTGTCCCCATCCTGCTGAACATGGCAAGGCTGGGCCTGCTGGTACATGAGGAAATGTCCCGCAGCTCCTGTCCCTCTTTGCTTGGCGGTGGGGAGTGGGGGTCTGGGATCTGTCTGGGCCCAGCATGCTGAGCAAGAGAGAGAGTATTTATGGCTGAGTGATTCCCAGAAAACTCAACTTTCTTAATGGGAATGTGCAGGATAGCGGCTATGCAGGGACTGGGCTGGTCAGCGGCGGCCACTGATAGCGCCCAGGTTGCACATTCCTGGGCCTGGCCTCCCCAAGCCCCCATCAACTGCAGATTAAGGGATCTGTGCCAAGTGGCTCAGCCACTGCCTGCCGTCAGTAATTAGCAAAAGCACTGAGTGCTCCCACAGGGTCCACAGACACACCACAGCCAGTGTCAGCTCCATGGCCAGCACCAGCAGCCAGGACAGAGCAACCAGCACAGGCTGGCCTTGCAGGAACAGTGTGGGCTCTGCAGATCTGGGGAGTGTGGGCCCAAAGCAAATGTGATGAGGAGAGGAGCTGGGTCTAGGGGTGGAAGCGTGGGGACCTGGTGGATCTAAGACAGTCACCTGGGGGAGGGGGAGGGTGGCCTGAGGCTCAGCCACAGGGAGGGCCCACTCCGAGGTCCACGTAGCTGCCTACGGCTCTGCGTCTGGCCCTGGCATTTTAGCACATCAGCACAGGAGACGGCAGATGGCTGTCCACAGCAGAGTCACTCTCTCCTAATGCACAGAGAGGTCCATCTGTGCAGAGCGTCTGACTGGAGCCCACTCAGGCCTGGGTGTCACCCAGTGAGGTACAGAGTAAAGTCACCCTGAGCCATAAAGAAGGAAAGCGGTGTGGTCACCAACCCTAACCCACTCCAGAGCAAGGTGGGGCCTAGGACTCCATCACCTCCTAGGGACAGAAGTGACCTTAAGGCTCACCCACCAGTACACTTCAGGCTCTCCCTTGTGGGCAGCTGTCACCTGGCACCATACTGCCACAGATCTTTCTGGTGAACCCAGCCAGTGACTGGGGTGAGGGGGGGACCACACCTGCTGGGGATAAGCAAGCTCTCTGATGACACCTGACACGACCTGCCGGGCCCAGACTCAGCTTCTGCACCCTGACCTTGCACTCCTGTACCTTGGTAACCAGAGCTCCAACACGAGTCTTGGGTGACCCCACACTCAGTTATAAACAACAGCTGCCTCCCAGGAGCCCCTGCTCAGTGAAGTTTGCTAAGAACCTTCCAGAACCTGAGGCACAGGCACATCACCTGGGCAGCCCCTCACTGACACCATCCCTGCATGCCAATCCTACCGACAGGACAGTCTTGCTAAGGGACACATTCCAGCAGACACACAGCATTAGGCCCCTCACACAGAGCCAGGGCCTAGTTCCCGAGCCTCTGTCTCCCGTGGCTCTGGACGCAGCAGCACAAGCGTCCATGATGGTGGCCACGGCACTGACTGGAGCCACGCCCCAGCCGCTGGTGGCCACGGCACTGACTGGAGTCACACCCCAACCGCTGGGCTCCACACCGAGATGAGAAAGCAGTCAGATTACCCTGCCGCATGGCTGGGCCAGTGGCTTTCTGCTCTGGTGACCTCCCTGATGAGGGCTGGGCACGGGAAGGTCAGGGACATTCCCCAGCCACTGACCTGGACGAGCTGCCTGCTGAATCTGCCTCAGAATGGGGTGTGGGAACGACGGGAGGAAAGACTCCCCTCGTGCCCCTCTCGAGGCTGCACTGGAGTCCTGAGCAGGAGTCCTGTCACAGACCTGTAGAAACGGCCTAAGCTGAGGTTCAGCTGAGACAGCTGTCACTCATGAATGACGAGCTGGGGAGTTACGACAGGGCGCAGGTCACTCCTGGGAGATCAACACATCAGACAGCCCAATGTCTCCCAGGCCACTGGGGTCCAGGGAGTGAGTGAACCGCAAGGCTGCTGCTGCTGCTGCTGCTACTGCTGCTGCTGCTCACGGCCGTGCAGCACGTGCGGCTGGGATGGCCGCGTCTGCCCCAAGTGAGCAAGGACCCTCAGTGCCTGCTGAGGATGTGACAGCGCTGTTAGGAGTGCAGGTGGAGTCCCAAGTGGGTAACCAGAGACCCATCGAGGTGCCTCAGGATGCCCATAACAGTGCAGGTCACAGGGCAATGTCCAAAACGGCTGCAACCAACCCTCACCCTGCATGCCATCTCCTTGCTTGGGTCTAGGGCAGGAAATCATGGAAGGAACCAGAAGACACCGGCTCTCCCCCAGCTCTCACTCTGCAGGACCCCAAAGCTGACCGCAAGCCCCTGTCCTCTAGGTGTGGACGCCTTGGCGCCTCATGCCAGTCCTGGGGAAAGCACAGAAATTCCTCCCAGACCGCCTGCTGCTGAGGCCGTGAAAGAGGGGGATACTTGCCCCCCAGATCCTGGGACCCCCACTTCCTGTCCCTCTCTATCATCACCTGGAAGTAGCCCCAGCTGCCCACATTGCTATTCTCAGCTCCACTCTGAGATGGTTCCTCTAGGAGCCTCCATAACTGTCCAATAGGAAGTGGTCATGCCGGACAAAGGCGGGGCTTTGGTGAAGGACAACACATCTGAGGCAGGGAGCTCTGACCTGTGCTTCCCAGGCTTGCTCTCCTGCCCACCTTACATGGCAGCCTATCAGGGACTATGAGCCACAGCTGGCCCAGCTGGGTGCCCAAGAGGCTCAGCAGAACTCACAGGCAAAGAAGAACTGGGATGTGCGGTGCAGACAGTGAACACGGACTGGCCCGAGGGGACTCCAGGCACAGAAGTGGCTCTGCAGACCCAGAGGAATGCCTTGCCCTGCCATGTGCTTCTCGAGAGGTGGACACCAAACAAACCTGGAGTCAAGCTTGAAGAGCCAACCTGGACCAGCCTCCAAATCTGCATGCAGACTCTAGGGAGACCTGCGACACATCCCCCGCCCCCGCCAGCCTCGTCTTTGTGAACAAATGGCATCCCACAGCCGCCACTCTGCACCCTACTGCAGTCACAGGGCCACTACCCAGCCTAGGGTGATGTCCGGTACCTTTCGGGCCTGTGTGATGGCCCAGAGCTTACTATGCCCGCACACAGCACAAATACCTTCAACATGCTGCTGCCCAGGAGACCCCACCTGTGTTGGCAGTGGCACCTTGCTTCCCTGGGTGGCCATCACTACTGGGGACTGGTATTCCTCAAAGCATACAGCCTGCTCCTGCCCTAGTCACCTTCACTTTACACTGTTTGTAAATCGTGTGTTTTTTTTCACACTGTCCAGTTCCTCACACAGGTCCTGGTAGAGACCCTCTGTCCAGTGACATCATCAGAGACACTAAGGAGCCTTGTCTCCCTAGGCTACCCAAGTCATGGGGTGACACACTGGGGTGTGGCTGGCAAACACAGGGCACAAGCAGCGGCTTGAGGCCCCACACTTCCCCTCATGGTTAGACCAGGGCTCTGCACTTAGGTGAGTCTTGCTCCCTAGGGTCAGCCCCGTGAAGGGACTGTATCTGCCTGCCGGGCATCTCCAGCACCTGAGGAGTGTAAAGTGTCTCGTCTGTAGCGGGGCGCACACACACACTCCTGCCCCACTGAGGGCTTCTAAACCCGTGGCTCCCAGCTCCTTCTGGGCTGTGTCAGGCACGGAGGTTCTGCTATGCCCTCAGGGTTCCCACATCCTCACTCTATTCCCACTGCCCCAGCTGGGCTGGGTGTATAGCCGCAAGGCCACCTGGGCTCCCAGGATCCTCTCTCTGTTGGCTCTGAACTCTGGTCGGAGGCCGTTTTGTTCTGAGAGGCTGGGTTACACTAGAGCTCACTCATGGACAACAGTGAGCCAGGGATGGCGGTGGCTGCAGAGATGATTAAAATGCGGCTCAATAAAACCACCAACCCGAATAGCATGTTCCTGCAGGGACCCTCCTGCTCGCCAGCCTGGCAGTGACAACTCCCAGTCATGGGACAGGAACCAGGGCGGAACACTGAGCCTGCTGCCAGGTGGCTGCCTCCTGCTGGGGTGAGGGTGGCATCCCTAAAAAGCACCAGTCCTGAGGGGGACAGCAAAACTGTCCCCAGCTGATCACCATGTCACTTGTAGCTGGACATGTTCTGGTGTGACTTTCCCTACCTCACCAGGTGTGTACTGCATCCCCTCTGTGCAGACAACACAACCTCCCGGGATCCCTGCCACAGGCATCCTGTCCCTGCTGAGACGTCCAACATGGCCTCCAAACTCAGAACAAACCCAAACTTCCCAAGCAAGCAACGATGCCAAGTGCCCCCCCCCCACTTTCCCTGGGCCTCCAGACTTGTCTGGAGATGGGGGTCCCGCAGTGTGTGAACAGGTGAACTCCTGGCCTGGGGTCCAGCCGCCAGGGTAGTAGCACAGCAGCGGCTACACTGCCCACCCCTGCTGATCTGATGGAGACTGAGCCTCTGGATGCTTGGCTCAGGCCCGGTTTGTCAGTCCCTGAAGGTGGACTTTGCCGAACCATGGCACCACGTCAGCTAGCTGTGGCTACATGCTGCCTCTCTCAATGCCACCATGGTTTCCCAGGTCAGAAACACCTTTTAAAAAATAACATAGCCCAGGCTGGCCTTGAACTTGGGGCGACCTTGCTGAGTGTTGGGAGGACAGGAGGGCACTGGTACCCTAGCAGAGGAAGGCTGACTCATGAGTGTGAGGAGACACTTCTGCAGGTGCTCCAGCCCACGAAGGGTTAAGCCCAGAGCTCCGGCTGTGATCACCAGCACTGCGACAACACCCAGTTCATTAGGCGCCAGCTCAGTGCTGCCTGGGGGGCCTGTGCCCCTGAGCAGACGCTGGAGTCACGATGCCCCTCCCGTGGCCCTGTGCCCATGACAACATCCACCTCACCCCCCTCTTGGCATAGGGGCCACTTGTCCTGGGTGGCATGGGGCACCCCCCGGGGACAGACAGTGAGCAGGGAGTGGCAGTTCTGCCGGCTGCTTTCCTGCACTGCTCTTTGACTGGGTCCTTCCAGCTCTTGCCTTCTGCAGACCTCAGTGTGACCACAGTAAGCCCAAAACCTCTAGGGCAGCCTAGAACACCCAACATCCCTTGACATGGACACTCCTGGAGCCCCATTTTGTTCATGGGGAAACTGAGGCACAAGGTGGCAATGCCCAGGACACACAATGTGGGAGTGCCCAGGGTCTGCATCCTCCATCTACTACACACTCAACCTACTGAGTCACTGCCAGGGGTCATGGGTCCATCGGCAGGCCCCCTGCAGTTAGAGGTCAGGGGTCCATCGGCAGGCCCCTGAGCATCAGCAGGCCCCTGTGCAGCTAGAAGTCAGGGGTCCATCGGCAGGCCCCTGAGCATCAGCAGGCCCCTGTGCAGCTAGAGGTCAGGGGTCCATCGGCAGGCCCCTGTGCAGCTAGAGGTCAGGGGTCCATCGGCAGGTCCCTCCCCAACCAGGGGCCCCAGTGACACTTGGGATCACTGTGGCCATGAGGGCTGTGGGAGCTTCTGGCATGGGGTGCCAGGCTAAGATACCCCACAGAGGATGCCAAGACCATGTACAGTGCTGGGGAGCCCATGCTAGGCCACCGTTTCAGACCCTTCCTCTCCCAATCATGGGTCAGCTGTGCCCTGCACAGGACCCTTGGTGCTCCCAGGGGCCTTCTGGGCACGTACATGCTTAGAGACATGGCCAGGGATGCATGGTATAGAAGACTGTGACGGGTAGCGAGGGGGAAACACATTTCACAAAACTATTTATAGCCAGCCCTGTGCACACAACTCTTCCATGGCACAAATCAGGGGTCAGTGAGGCAGGGTGGCCACAGCTAACCATGCATCAGCATGGAAGATGCCATCACTGACAGCAAGGGAGCATGGCAGTCCGCTCTCACCTGGTCATTAAGCTCAGTGCTCCCTACCCAGTGACTGCGGCTACCAGCCCACCACAAGGGCACCAAAAGGCCTCCAGACTGTGACCCTCAACTCTGTAGAAGACCTCTCAACTCCATGTCTACCCCCTCAGGTGTGCCAAGCATTCCTGGGAGGACTGGCATCGGCCACAGGGACTGTGGAGGGGACAAAGGCGCTGATGGGCAGCCAGGGCCAGGCTCTTGACCACATCCCTTGTCTCATCCCAGCTAAGCCTGCTGGAGCCACGGCAAGTCCCTGATGAGAAGAGCCCCTCCCCTGAAGTATGCAGGCCAGGGCTGATGCAGCGGCATCCCCTCCCTGGAGAACCCCTTTGGTCTCCTGCTCCTGACCTAGCAATGGAGAGGTTGCTCCAGCCTGCCAGGGCTGGCGATGTGGGCAGGCAGACTGCCACAGGCCAGCACAGGTCACCAGGACTGGAGAACTCTGAGGAGGAGGAGCGCTGACCTGGAGCACCCCCAGAGGCTCACCCTCCGAGACACACACACGCACGTCTGTTGAACAGGCTGGGAACCTGGAGGGCATGCTGGCCATGGTGCCTGCTGTGCAGCACAGGCAAAGTTGCTTGGCTTCTCTGTTCTTGTCTGTCAGCCCAGGGTGAACATCCCATAGAGGGTGCTGGCTTCATGGAGCCAAGAGCAGGCCATTTCTACGGGGAGCACATGGAAATGCCTGAGACTTGGTGGGCACTCACCCCAACCCCACCAGGTACTGGCAGCCTGCCCCAAGCTCATTCAAGGCCCTTGCTGTACACGTGGAAGGCAATGTGATCCAGCTGGGTTACTGAACTTTCTCGATTCTCAGCTTTGTTTCATTTTTGCTTCTGAGACAGGGTCATGCTCTGTAGCTCAGGCTGTGACCAAGCTCATGGCAATCCTCCTGCCTTAGCTTCCTGGGTGCTCCATGTATGTACCAGGTAAAGCTCAGAAACTTCTCTGTAAGGACGATGCTACCAAGGCAGGAGAAGAGACCTTGAGGGGTCTACACCCGACACAGGCCTGTGAGGCTTCATATAAGCCTCTCATGTAGCCCAGGCTGGCCTCAAACTCACTATTTAACCGAAGACAGCCTTGAACTCCTGACCCTCCTGCAGCTACCCCGAGTGCTGGGTGGCAGGTGTGCCCCACACCTGCTCTCTGGGGCGGGGACAGAACCAGGGCCTTGTGTGTGCCAGGTGAGTTTCTGCCCCACAACACGTGGGGCATCTGGTTGACTTTTAACCCTCACCTCAAAACCAAACCAACAAACCCGCTGCCAACAGCTGGTGCCACACATAGTGCAGAAGAGGCTCTACAGAGGTGCCCACCTGAACCAAGGCCATGCCAACCGCCCTGCTGTGACCACGAAGGAGAGCCACAAGACCACGAAGGAGAGCCACAAGACCACGAAGGCAGAAAGCTGGCACGCGCTTTTCAGCAGACCCATCTCTCCACAGAGCCAGTTCCTACCAAATTTAGATAAGGAGCCCCTGCCTGTCCCACACAGAAGCGGGAGCTGAGCTCATGGCCGATGGATGACCTGCTCTTTAAGTCAGATCACTGGGTCACCTCTCCACACCACTAGAGTTGGGACACGCCCCAGAGAGAACTCATCTGATGGCTGTGTAGTAGTCCCTGAGCATGTGTTACCTTTTCTGGGGAGGCCCTGGCCGTTCCTGTCTGTGAGACCATACTGCACCTGTCCCAAGACAGAAGTGGCCAAGGCCAAAGGTGAGAGGAAGCATGACTTGTGAGATGGCAGCTGACCCAAGGCCTCTGGGGTCTGTGCCCCAGATCCCCCAATACCAGGCTTCTCCCCTGTCCTCAGGATAAACTTGAGCCTTCTACAAAGTCTCAGCTCACACGTGCACAACCTAGAAAATTGTTCACTTGGGGAACATAGCTGTGCTTAGCCCATGAACAGCCTGTCGGCCTCGTCCCGTCCACACAGGAGTGGGGTCGGCCTCGCCCAGTCCACACAGGAGTGGGGTCGGCCTCGCCCAGTCCACACAGGAGTGGTGGAGCTCAGGGATCTGGGGCTACTCTGGGGCTGTGACTGGGACATGTCCTAGGGCCACCAGAGTGTTGCTTCCAGCCATGGACACAGACTGTATTCAGTGAACAACTCTAAAACATTCACAGACCTACAGGACCCTCAGTCATGCCTAGCCTCAGAACACACCATCACCCCATCAGGAAGCCCTGTCCCCTCCTCAGCCCTGGCACCCCCACTTCTGCCTTCCCACCTTTGAATTCCCCAGTGTGGGTGGTCTCCATCACAGAGTCCACACCACGAGACTTCTGTGTGACTGAGCATGACATGCTAAGAACTCCACAGGGCAGTGGGTCAGAGGGCTGCTCCTACACATGGCTTGCAGGGGTGTGCATGCTCTGCCCTCCCCTCCCCCACTATCTGCCTTAGCCCCTTTTTGACAGCCACACTTTCTGGAGGGGAGCAGACAGAGGTGCCCCCACCCCATCTTCTTGATGTCAGTGGTCCTCTCCCTGTGCCTAGCCCCTTCCTGAGGAGTCCTACACTGTCCCCCTAGGGGCCTTGGTGGCCTCCGTACTGACTGGTTCCTGCCCAGAGGCCAGCCTACAGCTCCAGTCAGTGTGAGCACTGTCTCCCGCTGCGGAGTCCAAGGGCTGCTGGCACAGCTCGCTGCCCAGTCTCCGGGCTAGGGCCCTCAGTGCTCCTCTTATGAAGGGAGAGGCGTGGGGATGCGCACAGTGCTGGGCATGGTTGAAGTCTCAGGAACACAGCCAGCAAGCGCCTTCCTGGGAGACTCAGAGGGGCTGCCAGGCTGCAGAGAGGACCTGGCTTGGCACTACAGGGAGGGGTGAATGACTCCCATGCTGGTGGCTCCTGTGCCTTTGGGACACACAGTGGAGCTCCAGTGCATTCCCCTCTACACCCTCCAGCCATTGAAAATGCAAAGTGGTACCTGCCCTGCCACTGGGCAGAAGACGGAGGAAGGCAGCTTGCCTGCAGCTCCCCACTGCCACTGTGCATGTGGGAGAGCAGGTGAGGGCCCGGAGAACGGGGATAAACCACAAAGTGCATGCAGGCTGGTGGGTGGGGAGCAGGCGATGACCACCATGTGGGAACAGCTGGGCTGGAGGTGGGGGTAGGGAGGGGGCGATGACCACCATGTGGGAACAGCTGGGCTGGAGGTGGGGGTAGTGAGGGGGCGATGACCACCATGTGGGAACAGCTGGGCTGGAGGTGGCGGTGGAGGGAGACAGGAGAGACAGGCACTTGCCTGCCCAGGTGCCTTGGGACTCAGACCCCGCCTTGCCTTGCATGGCTTGGCACCCCTCACAGCCTCTGTCCACACTGGCTGAGGAGCAGTAGTCCTGGTTCCCAGTCCCCGCCATGAGACCCAAGAGTCCTCCTTACTGGTGGGCACCGACACACGAGGGCTGCCTTGGCAGCTGGGTGTACCTGGGAGGGTGTTGTGCTTGCCACCCTGCCCTGTCCCTGGCTGGTCTATGGTGCCGCAGGCCACTTGTTCCCCAATTTCACGCTACGCTGCCTGACAATGTGAGCATGGCGCCACTGCGGACAGCACTCTCCAAATGCTGCTTGTTTGTGAACACATGGCTGAGCCTGGAATTGCTTTTACTATCTGGGCAGTTCCTGTTGTGACTGCGGCTGAGACAGTCCCACAAGCACAGGCCCCGCCATCACAGCTCAATTTGCCACAGGTGCAGGTGATCTCAGCTGCCATCCCACCATCCCTGACCATTTAAGGTGTCTAATCAATCAAAACAGGACACAGGTCCCAATCCTGGGGCATGCCACCTCCCCCCAGACTTAGTGTTTCATGAAGACTGAAGATATGCTCCAGCGACCCTGGAGCACACCACCAGGTCCATGCCACGTTCTTAGCGAGCACCTGCCCAGAGCTCAGATCCTGGCTTCAGGACCAGTCACAAAAGGAGACAACTGCCCCACAAGGCAGAGTGAGGGCAGCAAGCAGGGAAGATGGGGAAATGGCCCAGCGGCCGAAGCAGCTGCTGGCCTGACTTCTCGTCCTCAGAACCCACATGAAGTTGGATGCACTAGTGCATGCCAGTGAGACGGAAACTGATAGGGCATCCAAGAAGCCATGGCCAGGAGACCCTGCCTCACACAGGACGATGACAGACAGTGGAATACATGTGCACACACGTGTACAAGAAAAGCAGCAACACAGATAAAAGCTAAATGACGGCTCAGTCCTGGGCATGGGGGCATCCTGTGATCCTACCACTAGGGAGAATGAGGCAGTACCAGGCCAGACCATGTCTGATGCCTCAAAATCCAAAACAAACTAATAAATAACTTGGCTCAACAACAAAGGCCAGCTTGCCAGAGCATCACTGTCCAGAGAAACGGTCCCTGCAGAGCACTAAGAAATGAAAAACCAAGCCAAGCAGTAGTGATGCACACCTTTAACCCAGCACTCAGGAGGCAGAGCAGGTGGATCTCTGAGTTCGAGGCCAGCCTGATCTACACAGAGTTCCCGGGCAGCCAGGGCTATACAGAGAAACCCTGTCTCAAAAAAAACAACAACAAAAAACAAGGAGGAGGAGGAGGAAAGGAAGGAAAGGAAGGAAGGAAGGAGGAAGAAGAAATGAAAAAGCCAAAGACCGGGTTCCTTGAAGAAGACAGAACCCACAAACAGCAGCCCCTTGAACACTGCCAGCAGCTGGGCTGCCCCCACCTGAGTACAGGGCTGTTCCCACTCACCCACCAAATGCGCTGCACCTACCTGTGTGGCCACTTTGCCATAGTCAATCCAGCGTAGCGTGGCAAAGTTGGTGGACTCTGCACAGTTGAAGCCGTGGTTGAAGCCCGCGTGGTAACCATAGGGGAAAGTGATCATGAACTCCCCAGCTTCCTGGGTGATCTACGGAGAAGAGTGATGGACTCAGTGGGCGAGGCTGGCGCGAGGGTGGCCCACAGCCGCTGGAGCCCTGTGATGAACTTGTGGATCAGCAAAGGCACAGAGCTCAGGAACCTGTGGGACCCTGCCAGGCTTAGAGAGTGTGGGTTTAGGGCGGGCGAAATGCTCAGTGCTAAAAGCGTTTGCTGCCTGCCAGGCCTGACAACCTGGGTTCAGTCCTCAGGTCTCACACTCATACCTGACTTCTATGGGCTATCCTCAGACCTCAGCATGCATGCTACAGCACTCACAAAATACATCAAGTTTTTTAAAAAGAGAGAGCTGGGCATGGCGGTGCCCACCTTTAAACCCAGCACTCAGGGGCAGGTAGATCTCTGCGAGTTCCAGGCTAGTCTGGTCTACACAGTGAGGCACTGTCTCAAACAAGCAACCACAGAGCAAAGCTGTTATGGTGGAACATGTCAGTCATTCCAGCCCTTGGTAGCTGAGATAGGAGAGTCACCTAGTTTGAGACTAGGCTGGTCTACATGAAAAGACCTGGTTCCAGTCCTGGCCACCAAAGGACACAGGGCAAGCAAGCACCATGTTCCCCACTCTGCACTGTGGCCACCATGGCCTGGCCATCCCACCCAGCCCAAGAGAGACATTCACCAGAGTGTGGCACTGGGCCATTGACGGCTATGGCCTCACCACCCTCTCTGAGGCCAGGCCACAGCACACACAAGCAGCGCATCCTCTTGCGCACAGGAGGTGTCCTACAGGACATCACTGATGCATATGGCTCTCCATGAGGCAGGTGTGGACACAGCCCTTTGTTCCAGGGACAGCACTCTGGAATACCTGTCAACCTGCAGACCTCCGTCCCTGAGACGAGGCTGCATCAGAGCGCAGGAGAAACGGAGGGCACACACTCCTCAGAGGAGGGACAGAGCCTCATCTGTGATGGGGAAACTGAGCTTCCAGGAGGAAGAGGGTGTCTCTTGGAGGTTGCTGGGTCCTCACTGTCCACTGTGCAGGGAATAAGGCACAAAGAGCACAGATGTCTAGGATTCCAAGTTTGATCTGTGTCAACAAAGGAGGAAGATTCCAGAGCCCTGCGGAGGCCCTGCCACTCAGCCTGGCTCCTTCCACGACCCTGGTCACCCTGGCTTCTCGTCTGAAGCACACAGGAGAGTCCCTGGTTTCTGAGCCTCCACTGATGGCCCGGGTGAATGGCACCACCCCGTTTGTCTGCCACAACGGCTCACTGTGACACGGACCGCACTGAGATGGTGTCGGGTGTCTTCTCTCTGAGCACTCCAAGTCACAATGATACTACTCTAACTCCCCGCCCCCAACCCCTCATCCTGGGCGGCTGAGCTGTGTCCCCCAAAGGCCACTGAGTCCACGTCATTGGATTCCTCTTGGCAACTCTGGGAGAGAGTGGGGGACTTAGAGCACCAGCCACTCCTCAAAAAATCCATCAAAACCAACACAGCCCAGAGCATAGTCTGCCCTGGAGAATGCACCAATATTTTTCTTTTCAAATAATTAATTGCTCCAATCAAGGGAAGTCAGCTACATTAAGTTATGTTTTAAAATTCCTGCCCAAGTGACAGCCCCTCATGGCAGAATGAAGGATGGTAGACTGTGACACAGGAGTGTCCCTGGGTCCTGGCAGCCACAGCACCTCGGGGAATCTTAGCCACTTCACCGTGAGCTCTAAGTGGACAAGGGGAAGGGAGGTCTGGAGACAGCAGTGGTGGCCCTGCTCACAGCTGGCCCTCTCCAGCTGTCCAGCATCCACGGTGCGCACATGTGGGGAGCTGTAACGTTCTGGGACGCAGCGTACCATACATGCTGAGGCCAACAGCAAGGATGCAGGTATGGGCAGACACCAGAGCCACGAGAAAGTCCTGCTCAGGCAGGCGACAGAACCGGGCTCCTGTCACCGCCACTGTGTCCTGATGCCCTGATCCCCTGTAGCTGCCTTCCCCTCCACTGCTGTCAACAGAGCCCAGGGATAAATTAGTAGGCTTTAGATGATGGATGATTGTGCGGCAGAGTCACAGGAGCCAGGGCCGGCGCCAGTCAGGGAGAAAGCTGGAGACGCTTCAGCAGGACAGATTACAGAAATACACACTCTTAATTATTAACGAGCTGGCTATTGATCAGTTTTCCCTTCTAAAAGTAAATACCATTACAGACTCACAAGTGCAGTGCGCAGCTGCTCGTCTGAAGGGTGACAGGAATTCTGATGAGGGCACCCACAGCTCGTGTGCAAGAGGACGCTCATCTCTCGCCTTTGCTGTCCTTAGGTCCCATCCCAAGATGGGGCAGCTACCTTCTGATGCCAGACAAGGGCCTCCACCCACAAGCCTTTGGGGCAGGTCAGGCCCCAGACACCCAGACCAGCAGTGTGGGGCTCTCAGTGTCAGCAGCCTCTGCAGTCTGGAGGCCAGCCAGCTGCCTTGGGCTGGGCACCGCATGCGCAATCCATGGTGCTGCCGAGCACTGCCCCGGGGGAAGGGACCAGGCAGTCACTCTGTCCACAGGGTCCCTGTGCATGAAGCACCAGCCTGAAGAACATTCCCAAGCTGGTCGCAGATACTTCTCATTTCCACAAGCAACAACGCTGCCACCTGACAATGGGATCTGTGCTTCTCAGAGCCAGAGCCGGGAGCAGCCTCCGGGCTGCACCAGCAGGAAGAACACAGCGGATGTTGCGGGTGCCTTGATTGAAATGTCAGGAGCAATTTCCAACATGCTGACGCCCTGTGTGAGCACGGAGCGAGGGGGTCTCATCACAGAACTCGCTCCTAGGCTGACAAATTGCTCTTCAAAGAGACCTTCAGAAACAGCTGTCCTGAGGGCTCTCTCAACTCCCCGGTCCCCAGAGCACACAGGCTTATACTCCTGCTGACGCATGCCCAGTTGGGCTAGCCTTCCCTGCGGGGATGCGCACCATGTTGCCCAAAGAAACCTGAGGTCCTAGGTCTGTAAACTTGTCAATCCAGGAGTAGGAAGCCCATTGCCAACTGTCCCCCCACAGCTACCACAGGGCTGGCTCACCCACCTCAGACACCCTCCTTTATAGCCTCTACAGTGGCACACTGAATGGACTCAGTCTCCATGCTCAGGAATGCTGAGCCACTCACTGCTAAGCAGGACACCTGCACTCTGTGGCTAGCCACCCTGTTGGCTGTAAGCGGCTAACACTAGATGTGGCCTGGGCAGTGAGGGACCTGCACTTGGGCACAGGGCTCTGTGTGGTTTGGAGACAGCGAAGACCCTGCCAAACCCACACTTGTCCCATGCCCTCCCCGACTTCCCCTGCAGAAGAACAAGAGGTCACCTGTCAAGACCAGTTGGTCACCATTCTAGAACCTTCTCTGGGGCCTGTACATACCCGGCTGAAGGGGATGCCATACTTCTTCAGGATGATGGGCGAGATGAGTGTCATCTTGTGCCTCAAGAAAGCATCACAGCCCTGTGAGCTCCCAGGGAAGAAGCCTGGGGTAGAGGAGAGCAGTATCAGAATGGGTATCAGTGTGGGGAACAGGGGTTGCTGGCCTCATCCTAGGGAGTGGGCACTAAGCTGGGGCCTCAGTCAGGTCTCAGACCAGTGCCTCAACCTCAGGCTCAGTGGAGTGGATCACAGCATGTCACTTCCCAGCACTATGCAAGACACAAGCAGCTGCCACTTCGGTGACTGCCCAGGAGACACCTTTCCAGCAAACTCTTAGGAGCATCTACCCTGTTCACCAGGACGCAGCATCCCAGGACCTTATGGGTGGGGCATGGCAAGCTCGCGGGATTGAGCTCCTCCCTGGAGAGTCCTGGAGGCTCAGAGGAACAAGGCTAAGACTCAAGGTCACCACCAAGAGACAACACAGGTATAATAGTTGTGAGCGGCCTCCAGGTCCCAGCACCTCAGTAGCCCACAGAGGAGAAAGTTGAGGCCCCAGGACACAACTGACCTCAGGACAGGGAGCAGCCTATGTTCCCACTGGGGTCCCCTCGCTTCCCCAGGCAGATGTTCCATTTGCCTCAGAGCAGGGACGGCTGTCTCAAGGCTCAACCATGTCCTAGGATCCCAACATGGATCCTGGCCTTGGACTCCTTGGGGTGAAATGCACAGTTCCCAGTGTGGAGGAATGTCCCTTCAGAAGCCAAGGGTAGGCTGGGGCTCAGCCACACCCTGTCAGAACCAGCATTGCAGAACCAAGATGGGCAGTATAGGAAGCAACCAAGGCAGGGCACACCCAGCCCCTAGAGCTGCTCACCACACTGGCCTGTGCATCCTCAGAGCATGCCTGCACACCATCACCCTACCACAGCAAGGGTCACAGAAGTCTGCTGTGGGCAAAGCAGAGGGTGATGATAGAACTGACCCACAGCTTCAGTCTGGGGACCTTTCCAGAATCCCACACAAACACGCACCCTAGCCTCCAGGCTAGCATGGCTGGTCGGTCTCTGCTTCCAGAGCACATGTTCATGGGTGCGAGCGTGCGTGCTCACAGACACGTGCACAGATGTATAGGGAGCAGGGCTTGGAGGCCCTGGCTGCTGGCAGGAGGCTGAGCTGTAAGAACAGGCTCCAGAGGGGATGAGGACCGCATCCCCATCTTTCCTTCCTTGATGCTAAAAGCGCCTTGGTTAAAATTACGACTGCCGCTGCCAGCCACACGTCCCCCTTTTAATGCATGGCTTAAGTGACTCTCATTAGGGCCCTAATAAAGGCTCGCATCTGAAGTGATTAGCGCCCCCACATTAGTGCTCTCCCGCGGGCGCTTCTCCCCGTAAGCCCATTTACGGCTCAGCTATTCATTTTCTGTGCTAACTGTGAGCCCACTCCACCCGGCTCTGCCGTGGGTGGCATCAGTGGCGCATGCCCAAAGAAGGTCTCAGGGCTGCCAAGGCCAGAGCTGTGGGGGAGCTAGCTGCATGTGCCTCTTGCAGACACTGCTGTGTCATGCATCCTGCCTCCCTGTCCTGTCCCCACCCTACCCCTCCCCTGAGCAGACTGCTCAGTCCTTTCTCTGGTTCCAGGCAGCTGCCCCACCCTGCTGGCTCTTTTCTTCAGGAGGCAGGGTCTCACTAAGTGGCCCAGGCTGGTCTGGAACTCACAGAGATCCACCTGCCTGTGCCTCCTGAGTGCTGGGATTAAAGGAGTGCGCCACCATGCCCTACGGGCCAGATGTTTGAAGCAGCCACTCTGGAGCCTCAGAACTGAAATTCTGCAGCTGGCTCTCCCTTCCCCCAGCTTCTGCACACACCTTCTGGGAAGGCAAGCTGCTGCCTACATCCCCTGCAGGCACTGGAAATGGGGACCCTGACCATTTATCATTCTGAGGTCGGCCTCACTGTCTCCAGAGGAGGCCACAGAGCAAGAAGCACCTGAGCCTGGCTCACTGAACCACATCCCATGCGGAGGAGACACTCATGTCATAAGTAGCATCAGCTCGCTCACGACACTCCCCAGGACCTGTGGCATCACTTCCAGGGCCAGAAGAGACTGCAGTTGGCCCAAGTGAAAGACCCTGAGCTGGGAGCATCCTAGATCACCCTGGGCCCAGTATCCTCATGGGCCCTCAGAGGGAGATGCTGTACTGTTGGCACTGAACTAGGAAGAAGGGGTGGAGAGCTGAGGGACGTGGGGCCTCTAGAATGGTGGGCTGCAGACTCCCAGGACACCCTGCCATGCCTATGGACTCTAAACTGTGGAGGTGCCTTCTAGGCTGTTTACAACGACCAAGGTTGTGGTGCTTGGGCACAGTGGGGCTGGGCAGCAGTAGCCAGCGCTGCCTTAGGGGCCACACTCAAGTCCACACTCTGAACACTACAGTGGGAAATGTCTAGGGCTCCATCTGCAGCTGTGGGTTTCCAGCAGATGGGTCCTACAGGACCCAGGTTAGCCTTCCTGAGGGGCTGCACAGTTGAGAATTTCCAGAAGCTCAGAGCTGCCATAGACCTGACTGCCCACCAAGGCCATCAGAAGGGCTGTGTGGCTAGCTAGTCCATCTCAGTCCTGACAGCCCCAGCTAGCAGAAGATGACGCCTGTGTCAGGGCTGCTCTGGGGATTACAGAGGACAGACAGACCTTTCAAGTAGTCAGGACTCACACCTCTCAATGTGTATGTCTGAGGTTCCCACATACAGATTTACACCGGATGAAGGGAATGGGTGAGCTGGGCATGGTGGCACGGGCCTGTCACCCCAGCATTTAGGAGGCTGAGGCAGGAGGATTTTGAGTTCAAGGACCAGCCTGGGCTACAAAGTGAGTTCAAGACCAGCCTGGGCAACTTAGCAAAACTCTGTCTCAAAAAGCCAACAAAAAGCTGGGTAGTAGTGGTGCATGCCTATAATTCCAGCACTCAGGAGGCAAAGGCAGGTGGATCTCTGTGAGTTCAGGCCAGCCTGGTCTACAGAGTGAGTTCCAGGGCAGTCAAGGCTGCACAGAGAAACCATCTGGAGAGACCAAAACCAAAGCCAACAAAAGAAAACCAGCATGGCTGGAAGTGGCTCAGCGGCAGGCAGCTCGAGGCCCTGGGTCCCACCCCGTGCCTGAGCACGGTGGGAGAAAGGGACAGCTTAGTGTGGTGGCACACACTCTTGTCCCAGCAAGTCCTAGATTCAGGCAGGAGGATGGAGAGTTCTCCACCAGTCTGGGCTACAGATCTAAACCCGGTATGGAAACCAGGCATGGCTGGCTGCACCCCATCTGAGGAAATGTCACTGGTACAAGACTGAGCTGCACTCCCACGGACCTCAGAGAGCCAGGCTAGGCCATGCTGTCACCCAGCCCCATGGACAAGGTGACTCTGTGATGTCTTTCCCTGCACTTAGAAGCCCTGGAGTCAGGAGATGTGGGTCACACTCCCTCCCCCCCCCCCCCCAAACACATATAGTGTCTCTAGTCGGAACCTCTCTGCTGCCTGAGCCCTGGAGTCAGGAGATCCAGGTCATACTCTTCTCCATCCTCCTCAAACACATAGTGTCTCTAGTCGGAACCTCTCTGCTCTCTGAGCCCTGGCTGCTTAGTTCCTGACAGTCAGTACCCAAAGCTTTGCCATCACCCCAGGGAGAGGGCCCAGAGGGGTGACTACAGGGTGGTCGTGTGACCAGGAGACAGGCACAGTGAGATTCACCTGGATGGGCCACCTGTCTATCTCATCTTTGTTCCTGTCCCATTGGGGCTCAGATACCTACCTATGGCCAGGCGCTCCAGGCGCTTGCCGTGCTCCGGTGGGATGGCGTACCTATGAGAGAAGGGAGGCACATCAGAGCCGAGGACATCTGGCCAACGCAGTCCACACTCAGACAGCAGACAGGGCTGTCACCACCAAACCGTAAGGCAGGGAGTCACACTGGAAAACTTCAAGGCCAGACACAGGCTGTGTCTTGGGGCATGGTGGCTGTCACACTCGGGGGAGCTCCTAGAGTGGAGCAGGAAGGCTAGGATGTGGCTCGGCACCCTTCAGGGCTCAGACACAAGAGGATGCAGGAGCCAAGGCAGAGGAAGCCCAAAACAGCCCAGAACTGAGGAATTTTCCAATGAAATAAAAAGGTGGTGGGAGACTCAGCCACTGTCCTGTCACTGCATCTACAGAGGACACAATAAGGAATTTTCAGGTACCCCCAGGACTCTGTCTGAGGAAACCTGAGCACGCTCAGCTGCAGGGTTACTCCAGAATTTCCATGTCTGGACAAGCTGAGGTCATGCTTCTGTCCAGGTCTCTTATCTCTCATGCGGCGATGCTGAGTTCCTCACAGCTCAAAGCACCGTGATTCTGGGAGCCGTAGGGGTGGGGGCAGGCTTCTGGGAAGCCACCCGAGGCCTGAAAGGAACCAATTCCCAGCTCTGGCCACAATGATGAATGCGGCATCCCCAGTCCACAGTGCCTTCCACTTAATTAGTGCCTGTAATTAGGAGTTGTAAAGATAAGATTAATTGAATCTGGCGGCTGCTGCAAGTTTAATACATTGGAACACGCCTGGCATTATCGGGAAGTGCAGCCTGCAGGCCGCTAGCCAGGGGTGCAGAAGGGCGGCCCTGGGGAGACAAGCTTGTGGACGGGTGGCAGGGAGCCGCAGTACTGGGAACCTCTATGCTTCGCTACAGTCAGATGAGGCCACAGCCGACAAACACCTTGATCCCCAAGCTGAGGCCAGGGTGAGGGTCCAACGCTAAACTTGGAAGAAGCTGCAGAAGTCAGGGCAGCCAGGCCCATCTTGAAGGACAGCTATGGATAGCCATAGTCAAGTGCAGAGTCAACCTTCCCATGGATCCTGTGGGGCTCCCAGCGTAAAGCCTCAGTGGCTCCATACCCACACCCACAAGAACCACGCCTATGCTTGGGTCAGCTCTGTGCTGGGGCATCATTGACACTCAGGCTTGGCATTGACACTCAGGCTTGGCTTTGCATAGGGCAATCTAGGCTGGGAACCATGCACCACCCTGCCAAGGATCAGGAGCCACCTCAGCACCATGACTCCATCTTGGAGCTGCAGTACAGGCAAGTGCCCCCACCGCAAGGTCCAACTCTCCACAGCATCAATATCCCATGCCCTAGCAGCTGTGCACCAGACAGCACCACATCTGCACAGACAGCACCCACACTGGTCCTGGGCAGCAGCCACTGTCGCAGACTGATCCAGGCTCTCTTGTGTGTCAGCTCTGGTCACTGCTTACATATTGCCCACCTTGGCACCCCCACCTCACCTCTGCTCTCCCACCTGTATCAATGTACACATGTACACACAATGTAAACATGCACACACATCCACACGCCCCATGTGTCTTACATCTGCTCCTCTAGGACTGACTGCCCTTGTCTCCACTAAGAGTTGAGAAACCTATACCTGCCTGGACCAAGCCACCCTGGGGTGCTTCAGCACGGCAGAGAAGCTTCCAGCAGGCTGGGCTCTGTGGACACTGTGGGCTGCCCTGGGCTGTGTACTGGGTCCAGGAGGACCCTTCGGGGGCTATAGGGAGCCTTTGAGTTGGACACTAAGCAGGCCATTCAAAGCCCTAAGATTCTGAGGTTTAGCTGGCTCTTCCTAGGAGATGCATAGGTCAGAGACCTCATGTCAGGCAGGCTGTATCTTTCTGAACAGTTCCCATAGTCCCCTGGCACCTGCCTCCATGTTCTAAAGCCTTTGCTGTGCACAAAGTACTTCCAGGAGACCTGCAGCAGAGACAACCCTGTTCTGTGTCTCTAGCATGTGCTACTTGGTTTCCCTGGCAACCGTACTGGGAGACTGCACTGGCCATCAGGAGACACCAGCTCTGTGCCTGCATATGGGGACGGGGCTATGCTGAGGGACCCCTGGGAAAGAGACTCAGGTACGAAGCACAGGAGCAGAGCCTTCTGGGGGAGTGTGAGCTGCTCCAGATGCAGCCCTGAGAGGGGTGTGATGGTTGTGGCCACTCTCCCCCACTAGTGGTTCATGACACTATGCGAACAAGCCTGAGTAAGGGCAAGGGTGAGTTTGGATTGAAGGTTCTAGAAGGAAGCAAGAGTTAGGGTCTCCAGGAAGGACAGGATAGTTGACCTGGATCTTTACCTTTAAGGCAAGTCCTGCCTCCCCTAAACCCTAAGCTGAACCCACAAACTCATGCCAGGGCATGAGTGGTGACTCAGCCCTGTCTGCACCCACCATGGCTGACTCTGGGAGTGACTGAGCCATGTGGGGAAAGTTGGTCTGGGGCAAACAGAAGCCCCAGGTGCCTCAACATGAGGCCAGGGGAGGGGGAGTTATGAACTCTGTGCCAGGCTTATGGTGTCAAGTGGTGCTGAGCAGCCCAGGGCCAGCTGGGGGACACATGGCACCTGGCCCTGAGGGTACAGAACAGGTTTCAAGTAAGTGGGGGGATCTCGAGGCCCCAGGGTGCCATGGGTCTCCAGCCCTGTGGGTGGAACAGAGCAGCTGAGCCCTGGTGCAATAGGGTAAAGAGGCCTCAGCGGACACACTGGTCTCCCTTCCTGCCCTACTGCCTGCCTCCCGCCCACGGAGGAGGCCACTATTAATAGTGCAATTTCCGTGGTGTTCTGTTTATCCCCCGGAAGGGCTGATGGATGTGAATAATTACCAGACTATAAAAGCCAGCGTATGCGCTGCTCTCTATCGCTCTAAATCATCAAACAAATAAAGCAAGAAACAGCGTTTCTGAATATAATTTTCCCCTCTAATGGCTCAGAAGTATTATCAAGAACAACGAAAATAAATAAGCAAAAGCCTCACCAGTTAAAAACTAAATGACTGTGTCAGAAAGGGGCACAAAGGCCAGGTGGGGAGCAGACTCGCACAGAGCCCCTCACCAGGGTGACAGTGAGCCATGGGCCATACATTCCAGCTGCTCTAATGTGCTCTAAGCCCTCTGGCCTTGGTGGCCTCTGTCTGGCTCCCACAGGCGAGGCACCTCACCAGGCCTTTAGCCCCATCTGAGCCCCAAGCTCCCAGGCCCTGCTGGGGACCATCCTGCTCAGTCCCCACTGATGGCTCTGAGCTGGGGACAGGAGACCACCCTCCAGCTGAGCTCAGGGCTATGGTGACAACACTGAGACTGCGTGCCAAGCGGCGGGCAATGAGGGTGCCCTGTGCAGTGCCCGCAGCTGAGGGTGAGGGCGCCGACTCCAGAGTGCCTGTGCAGCACCAGGCAGGGCCTCCGGACAACAGCAACTCATACAGACCCAGGAAGAGGGGCTGGGTACTCTCATTCTGCCACAGAGGCCAGGCCACATGCCACATGAAGGCCCCTGGCACATGCATGCACACACGTACACTCTCACCATACCCTGGATGTTACTGTAGATTCAACAGCAGTGGCTCTCCAGGGCCCCAAGAGCTGACCTGTCATGGCCACCCTCAGACACAAAGCCCCCTGGGCTGAGAACAACAGGGCAGCTCCCGTTCTGGGCTTTGCCAGCCCAGCAGGATGGCTTTCCCTCCCCATG
>CABHPQ010165850.1:0-27566 GCA_902168405.1 Peromyscus aztecus | reverse complement strand
ACACACACACACAGTATTATCTGGATTCCAGTTCTACATGTGAATGAGAAATGTAGTATTGATTTTCATTAGTCTTGTAGCCTCAGGTTTTAGTGTGTCTCATGCAAAACTAAATAATTGAATATGCTTAACATTACTGAAATAAATGCCTTTCAAGTGTATAATTTTATCAATTTATAGTTACTATATGTTTATATTTATGATTTTCTTTTCTGTTATGATGCTTTGTTGTGGTTTTTTACATTTAAACATATTTTATTATTATGTATTTTCATTCTTTGAAAAATTCATTTATGCATGCATTGAAATATGAGCATTTGTTTGGAACATTCTCCCTTCTAACTCTTCCTCCTTATATCCAGCTGGAGGTTGATCTCCCAAACTCTCCCCTCTTCCTTCCTTCCTTCCTTCCTTCCTTCCTTCCTTCCTTCCTTCCTTCCTTCCTTCCTTCCTTCCTCCCTCCCTCCCTCCCTCCCTCCCTCCCTCCCTCCCTCCCTCCCTCTCTCTCTCTCTCTCTTTCTTTCTTTTTTCCTCTCATTTTTTCACTTTTTCTCTCTCTCCTCATTTTTTTTTCTTTTAATAATCTAACCATCCTGAGTGAGTAACCCAGATTCAGAAGGACAAACATGGCATGTACTCACTGATCAGTGGATACTAGAAGTAAAGCAAAGGATAATCAGACTACAACCCACAGCTCCAGAGAAGCTAGCTAACAAGGAGGACCCAAAGAGGGATGCATGGATTGCCCTGGGAAGGGGAAATAGAGGAGATCTCTTGAGTAAAGTGGGCATGAGGGGTTGGAATTGGAGTGTAGGGGATGGGAGATGAAAACATAAGTGAATGGGATGGTCGAGCTGGAACAAGGATGGAGTGGGAGAGCAATGAAAGTGATACCATGATAGAGACATCATTGGGGATAGGGAGAAACCAGGTGCTAGAGATGTTCCCAGGAATCCCCAAGGATGACCCCAGCTTAGACTACCAGCAATAGTGGTGAGGGTGCCTGAACTGGCTTGCCCCAGTAATCAAATTGGTGAATACCCTAACTGTCTTCATAGAGCCTTTCTCCAGTAACTGATGGAAGCAGATGCAGAGATCCACAACCAAACACCAGGCTGAGCTCCAGAAGTCCAGTTGAAGAGAGAGAAGAGGGATTCTATGAGCAAAGGCATCAAGATCATGATGGGGAAACCTACAGAGACAACCAAACTAAACTAATAATAAATATGCAGAGGACCTGTGAGTTTAAAGAAAAAAATCCTGACACAATATTATGAGACAAAGAATCCCCAAAGATGCCACTGAATTTGTTTTGTGTTTGCCACCTACTGCTGGGCATGCAAACTACCCTTAAGAGACGATTATTTTCCAGTGAAACTCCCTTGGAGAACACCAATTTTCATTTGCATGTGGTTATCAATTGGAGATAGCTTCTTGGTTAGAGATGGGAGCTTATATTCTCTTCTCGTCTCAGTTCCAGACTCCCATCTACTGTAGACCACCACAGGCCCTGTGCAGGCTGCCCTACTCTGTGAGTTCATATATGCTTCTGTCATGCTGTGTTTATTAAGCCTTGTTTCCTTGGTGTCCTTCATCCCCTCTGGCTCTTACACTCCCTCTGACAATGGAAGGAAGTGACTCCAATGCTTGCTGGCCAAACAGTCACCCCAATGTGTAAGATTTGGATTAAATGAGAGACACTGTGGTAATTGGAATGTAACTGGCCCCCATTATATCATAGGAAGTGGCACTATTAGGAGATGTGGCTTTGTTGAGTGGGTATGGCCTTGTTGGAGGCAGTGTGTCACTATGGGAGCTTGCTTTGAGGTTTCTTATGCTCAGGTTACCGCCCAGTGTGACAGTCAACTTCCTTCTGCCTGCAAGATGTAGGACTCTGAGGTACTCTTCCAGCACCACTTCTGTCTGCACACCGACACTCTCTCTGCCATGATGATAATGGACTTAACATTCGAAACTTTGAGGTAGCCACCCCAACTAAATGTTTCCCTTTATGAGAGTTGCCATGGTCATGGTATGTCTTTTTTTTCATTTTTCTTTATTAAGAAATTTTCTACTCACTCCACATACTATCCACAGATCCCCCCTCCTTCCTCCTCCCATACCCCAGCCCTCTTTCCCAAGCCACCCCACACCCCCACATCCTCCAAATCAAGGTGTCCCATGGGGAGTCAGAAGAGCCCAGCACACTGAGCCTAGGCAGGTCCAAGCCGCTTCCCACTGCACCAAGGCTGTGCAAGGTGTCACACCACAGGCACCAGGTTCCAGAAGCCTGCCCATAGACCAGGGACAGATCCCAATCCCCCTGCCTAGGTAATAAAATCCTACATAAGAGAGAAGTTAGCACCAGGGACTGGGGGATTGTTGTGATAGGCCTGACCATGTTTTTTGTTGGATAGTTTGGACTTTGGTACTTTGGGTTCTGAAAACAATGGGATGCTTTAAGCTCTGCTTAATGGGCCATACGCACAGGAGCATGGAGGACAGTGGTGCTGAGTTTGATCTGATGAACTGTGAGGGGCTGACTCCAGAGATTACAGAGGAGTTGAATATTAATATGTGGCCTAAATATTGCTTGTGATATTTTGCTGAGGAAAGTGGCTGCCTTTTGTCCTTATCCAGAGTCTATCTGAGGCAAAGTAAAGAATTTTAGATTAATTCCAGTGGCAAGAAATTCTGAAAATAGCCTAATATAGACTCTGTTGCATGATTATTAGTGGTAACTCTCATGAAGATTTATAATTAAAAGGCACAAGCTGAGCAGGGTAAATTACAAAATGTAAATTTTGAGGAGAAAAAGAGCACCAGGAAGTGGAATGGAGATACATAAATTAAGAAATGGATTAAATTGAGTGGTGACCTCAGCGTAAGATCCCACCCAGCTAAATTTCCGACTAGAGAAAAGGAATTGAAGAAAAGCTAGAGCCACGGATGGTGGTGCACACCTTTAATTCCAGCACTGGAAAGGAAGAGGCTGGCAGATCTCACTTCGAGGCCAGTCTTGTCTAAAGATCCAGTTTAAGGACAGCTAAGCTTAGGCAGTGAAGGAAACCATGGAAAAGAGCAAGCTGGTGAAGATATAATCGAACAAGGAGGCTATGTTCCTACCCTGACAAGTAACAGAACTTGATAGCTTCAGCCATATGGTTCTGGCTTTAGAGATAAGGGTAGAAGAAACTGTTTATGGAATTTGCCTCTGAGGCCAATTAAACCCACTGAGGCCAGGCATGTGCCAGGGGTGTCCCAGAATGGAGATCTAGAGAGGCCATTGAGTCAAACTGTGAAGTTGAAGCCTGGATTGCCTTGGAGACCCCAAGATGTTGGAGTTGCCAGAGCTGTGGGATACTTACCAAGGAGAACTGCTAACAGGGAATAGAAATATTGCAAGAGAAAGAAGTATGTTGCAGTCAACAAAGCTGAAAAGAGTTGGAGATCTGAAGAGCACTTTGACATCAGACATGGAGAGATAGAGTTTGGAGTTTGTCTACCTAGTTTTTGGTCTTGCTTTGGTACAGTATTTCCTCACTATGCTCCCTCCCCTATGTTTTGAAATGGTAATATAAATCCTGTGCCATCATATCATGAACTTTGTATGGGTCTGATGAGCAAGGTCATATGTGCTGTGGTTGTGTAACTTGGAATTCTTCCTAACAATGGGAACAGGAGCTGTCTCTGACTCTTTCACCTGTGTTGGGGACACTTTTCCTCCTGCTGGGTTGCCTCATCCACCTTTGATATGAGAGTATGTGCCTAATCTTGTTGTAACTTGTTATGTCAAGTTTGGTTTATATACCTGGGAGGCATATATTACTCCTTTTTGAAGGGAAACAGAGGAGGAATGAATCTGGGGGAGAGAGGAGGAGGAGGGAGAAGCTAGGAGAAGAGGAGAGAGGGGAAACTGCAGTCAGGATGTAATGTATGAGAGAAGAATAAAATAATAAACAAAAACAAGGTTGAGCATGATAGGGAAAGATAACCAAAGCCATCTTCTAGTCATGAAAGTCACATAGGCATCCACAAGCAAGCTTTCTCGTACATCCATGCATATACCACACACACACACACACACGCACACACACACACACACACACACACACACTAATAAACTGTTACATTATTATCTATCTAAACAGTAGAATCACGACTAGCATTACTAAAACTTAAGAGCACAATAATTTTATTTGGAAAAGTTCTTTTTTATTTCATAGGCAAATTTATGGTTTCAAAAGACTGTGTAATCACTTTTAATCTGTAATATGATCTAGTTAAACTGATACGTCATGGAGCATCACCTACCAGCCCTTCTTTTAAAAAAGGTTCAAATCAGCTGTCATGTGTATAATTATAAGTTCAGAAGTAATTCACTCAATTTTTCCATGCACAGTTTAAAGACCTTAGTAATTTAGTATGTAAAAATCCACATCTTCCATGACACTTCCTAGTATTTAGGTACATCATAATATCACTTCTACAGAGTGAGAGAGAACATAGAGCCATCTGGTCCTAAGAGGGAGTATTAGTATGTTGATTCAGATGAACTATGAGGGAAGGGAAATGCTATCTTCCAACATTCTGCAGTAATACTACAACTAAGAATGTAGTGAAATAAGGATAGGAATTAAAATTAAAATGCATGTTCATTCTCAGATTCAAATAAGAGATAAGAAAAAGATACAGTTTTATATCAAGGAAGGATTTTGGTGAAAAGGAAGTCGTTTTAGGGCACAAGTTTTTTTTTAAAAAAATGGAGAAATACATAGGTGATGTATATATCTTCCAGAACTGAATATGAACACATATGAATCAAAACAAAACAAATAAGAAAGCATATGTGGTTACATAAGATGATGGGTCACTTAATACATTATTAAGAAAACCTGGAGAGGTAAAAACCTGTCTGCTGCTATTCTTCATTTCTTTCTGACTCAGTCATTTCTGGGTGCATAATAATAGCTTAAGAAGATGTCCTTTTGGCTTGGCCTGTTTGCAAATTAAATGCTGAGGATGTTTGGGGAATTCCTGTGTTAGAAAGGTAAAATTGCTGAAAAGGTAAATGAGTCTGATATAAGACCAACTGAATCATACTCAGGATACTAATACATTTCCTTTATTATCGAGAATTGAGCATGGTGCTCAACCAATAACCAATGGAGGTGTCTTATTCAGAGATATCTTTAAACTCTTCCACTTCATATACAAAAATGTCAATGACATTCTAAATCTCTAATGCATGAACTTGAAATATGTGACTTCATGTGCTCTAAAACAAGTTACAGGATTCCTTACCTTACCCTGTAAGTTTTCTGATAATTTCTTGTATTCCCATATAAGTGGTAACTTTAGAACTCTTAGAATGTCTCTTTTCAATGTGTGGAAATAGTGTATTCCAATACACATATTAAGGAAGCAAATCAATACACATATTAAAGTTATGCCACTTGGGAATCATAACTCATTAACCCTCTGATATTAGGACAGTAACTGTAGAGGTCAGGACTCTGGCCAATCCCATTTAGGTTTTGGAACAACTACAAAGGAGGTTTTTTTGTATTAAATTATTTAATTCTGAATTTACTGTATGTCAGCTTTATTTCAGGCTGCCTTTTACCTCTGTAAGGTTTGTATGAGAAGTGTTTGCTAATTGAATTATTAGTATACACAAAGTGAATGACCACTTCAAAAGATTTAATGTGTAGAGCTTGCACAGCATTTCTGAAACCCTCATTTTCTGTTAAACAATTAGCATGCTAATCGGAACCGTTCTCAGATAAGCAGGAAAACAGTCCCCTTAGGAAATCTTCCCAAAATGTATAACATAAATCTAATAGTGTTAGGTGGGAACTGAAGCTTTAAAATAAAACAAAAATTAACAATTTGTGCCCATTCAAATGATGACCTTCCTCTGAATTTAGAATTAAATCTTTATCACACTGTAGACGTTAACATGTGCACATCCATGCATTTAGATGTTTTGACATTTTACTGATACTTCTGGCCTAGTTTATTTTTTATTTATTTATTTATTTATTTATTTATTTATTTATTTATTTATTTATTTATTTATTTTTTTGGTTTTTCGAGACAGGGTTTCTCTGTGTAGCTTTGCGCCTTTCCTGGAGCTCACTTGATAGCCCAGGCTGGCCTCGAACTCACAGAGATCTGCCTGGCTCTGCCTCTCGAGTGCTGAGATTAAAGGCGTGTGCCACCACCGCCCGGCTTGGCCTAGTTTATTTATAGTTTTCTTTTCATCTTACACTATTAAGAAATAGGTTTATATTACAGGAAATGACAGAATACCTTGAAACACCATTTTAGAAAGCACAGAATAAATTCATTGAATTAGAGTAAAAGGATTATTATATTCTAAAAAAAGAAAAAAAGACACAAAATTTGGGGGGGCTAACTACATAAGGGAAGATGTGGGGTAGAATTGGGAAGAGTTAAGTGTAAACTTTGGGAGAAACGATGATCAAATATATTGTATGGAATCTGCAATTAGTAAATTATACATTATTAAATATCTTACAGAATGGCATAATTTTTCCTGATCATCGTATGTGAAGATATAGGTTTATTAAAACCTGTAAGTATTTATTAAGAATAATAAAACAACCGGGCGTTGGTGGCGCACACCTTTAATCCGAGCACTCGGGAGGCAGAGCCAGGCGGACCTCTGTGAGTTTGAGGCCAGCCTGGGCTACCAAGTGAGCTCCAGGAGAGGCGCAAATCTACACAGAGAAACCCTGTCTCAAAAGACCAAAAATAAAATAAAATAAAATAAAATAAAATAAAATAAAATAAAAGAATAATAAAACAGTCATAGGAGGAAGAAGACAAAATGGAAAACTCACCAATATTATGTGACTGAGAAAGGGTTAAAATAACTTGAGAAGTGTTTATTTTAATATATTGAGGTGAACAAGGAAACATAATTGTATATGTTTGCAGAAATACATTACACTGAACTGTGTGAGGTCCAAGAGTGGGACTAAAAGTGAAGAAATGTTATCAGGTTATAAAAGATAGTTAAAAAAGGTCCTTTTTTCCTTTTTATAAAAGACTACTTACGACACAGGCTTCACCAATCATAATTATATTCTAAAATTATGACAAGCATAGAATATCCAAAAAGAACTGAATGCAAATATTTTCCCAATAAATCATTTGTTTTACGTATTTTAATACATACATTTTTGTATTTATAGATTATAGTTACTGAATCATGCTGCATATTGTAGCATGAATTCTAATTGATCTTTATGATATGGTCTGATATGGGTGTAAATGTTGAAAGATCAGAAAAGTAAAGGAGCCAGCTGCTAAAGAGACTCTTACCTATACTGAATCCTCAGACCAAAGAAGTGGGCTGAACTCCTATCTCCTCTCGCCTTATTTTACTGTCTCCATCTCTTGTGGACGCCCAAATTACTCAGGGTCAGAGAATCTGAGCTTCCTTTACGCAGCAGGGCTACATAAGGGGATGATTTAACCATAGATGCAGTTACCAGGTGTTTGGGAGGATCTACACTTGGTTGTGCAGTATGCTTTGATCTAGCATGGGGAAAGTATTTTGCCCCACCCCTTGGCATTATTATAAAACGTCCTTTTGAATAAATGGAAAAGGGCATTGGGTATTGACCCAGGTCTTTGGAAGCTATCCTGTGTTTCTGTCTTTCTCCTCGTCGATATCTTTCTATGTAATATTTTCTTATCCCCCTCTCATCCTCATAGGAACCTTTGAAAAGGTGGAATCTGGCCTCCCAAAACCTCCCTAGAGCTGGGATTAAAGGTAAGTGCAACCACTGCCTGGCCTCTATGGTTAAGTAGTGGCTAGCTTCTCACTCTGATCTCCAGGCAAGCTTTATTTGTTAGAGCACAAGCAAAATATCACCACAATTCCCCTTTTTTGTCTAAAATAAAAGTGTTATAACTAATGTAAGAAGAACTATTTACAATAGGTCCAATAGCTATATATAATATATGCAGTAAATAAATACATCAACAAAGTCTAGTCCATAAACATTTGACAAATTCAGAGAAAATACTCCACTACCTATTCTATTTTGGTGAGTCCAAAAGGTAGTACCTAATTCACTTACTATTCTAACTTTTATTACCAAAAACTATCTTTTTATGTCTCTTAGACTTTTACACTTTACATTTCTTTAGTGAATTACTTTTATGAATCTGGTAACAAGGAAAATTATAACTATATCTATAAAATCTTCAACTCTATCAGAGACCCAAGAAAGAAATAATATATTCTGAGTAAGCAGGAAGTATATGCAAGCAACTTCCAAAAACGTGTAAGAAATGACAGAAACATCTGACTGCCTGGACAGTCACTCAAGTTTCCTTTGGTATGTTGGGGCATCCATTTTTGGCCTACAGACCTAGCATATCTGAGAGACTTTTCTGTGAAGCAGGATATTCTGAAAAGCTGTCCTGCCAAAATTCAGTAGTCACTTTCCTTTGTGTCCTGCTTATCTAATTTGGACAGCATACTGTCAGCAGTCTGAGCAAGAGCACTTTCTTGCCCAGTGGCTCACTTTTGCCACAGTATATTCTAGTGAACACATCACACTCCCATTTAGAACAATGAGTGATTATATGCTATTTCATATATTTTTAAAACAATAAACCATTACATTTATTTTCTTTAAGTATTTATTTTTATTTTAATTGTGTGTATTTGTGTTTGTGTCTGTGTGAGGGTATGTGCCTATGAGTACAGCTGCATGTGAAGGCTAAAGGCATGGGTATCCCTCCATCTGGAGCTACAGAAGATTGTGAAGCAACAAAAGTAGGTGTTGGGAACTAAACTTAGTCCTTTGGAAGAGCAGTAAGTGTTCTTCACTGTTGTGTCATCTTCCTAACCCAAATTCTGCCCCTTCTTTACCCTTGCAATTCCTATTTCCCTTCTCTCTCCTCCCTTCTGCTCTTCTGTCCCCTCTACCCCTATGCACAATGTTTTCATTTTCATTTTATTTTGCATGTATGGATATTATGCCTGCACATGTCCCTGTATACCACATGATTGTTGCAGGTGAATCCAGAAGAGAGCATTGAATTTCCAAGGAAATGGAATTACAGTTGGTTGTGAGCTACAATGTGGGTGATGGCAATCAAACCACGAACTTCGGGAAGAGCATCCAGAGTTGTTAACTGCTGTGATATATCTTCAAATTCCCATAGAATGTTTTTTATGTTATTCTTTACTCTCTCACTTCCTGCTCCAAGATTTGAAAAGTAAAGATCAGATATTATCTCACAAATAATTGCTCACAATCTTCCATAACTCCAGATGGAGGGATATCCATGCCTTTAGCCTACACATGCACCTGTACTCATAGGCACATACTTACAAACAAACTCAAATACACACAATTAAAACTAAAACGAATATTTAAAGAAAATAAAGTAATGGTTTATTGCTTAAAAATTATTTGTTAAGGTCTATGCTCTTGGGCATGTATAACATAGCATAATTTAATAACTTTATGTAGCCAAAATACTATATTTGATTTTATAGTTTTATAGTTCCAATATCAGAAGAATTTATTTTCACAAAATTACATGGTTTAGTCCACAAACTAGGAGAGAGAAAAGCTGAAATGTATTCCAAGATTTCTAATTTGCAACTCGCTCCATAAGAAGCCTCACAGTTTGAAAATACAAGTAGACTTCCATTAGAGCTGTTAGCTACGAAACTGAGCTAATGAGCTTAATGAGTGAAGTGAATAGCTATGAGAATTTAGGAAAAAGTCCTTATCATTGCATGAGGCTATGAGAGTTTTACAGTTAGATCTTTGAAAGAAGAGATCAGAGTGAATCTAGAGCAATGATGCATTCCAGAAATCCTAGTACTTCGGGGGCTGAAGCAGAAGATCACCTTAAGGTGAGTTTGAGACCATTCTTGGCAACAAAGCAAGTTTCTGTCTCAAAACAAACAGAAAACAGTAACAACCAGAGCAAAAACAGCAAAGAAATAAAGATTGCATTGAAATCTAGAGGCAAATGCTTTAAGAGATATATTTAGGAAAGAATGTATCATACAAGGTCAACAATCAGGGAAAGAGTCCTTTAATATACCTTTGCAAGACGAATCCAATGACTTAAGTCCTCCTCTCTAGCATGCCTTCCTTGTGGCTGTTTGTCCAACACTTTTCTCCTGATTTCCCCATATGCTCCAACCTCCTCATACTCTGTTTTCTCCCTTTCATGACTCTGGTCTGGCAATTATTTGTTTTACTAAATCTATAGTATATAGTGCTTGAACAAGGGGACACTTATATTGATTTCTGATGACTTTTTTGGTATGAGGCTCTTTTCAACAAACCATAAAATGGACTTATTAACCACCATTCCATGAATATAAAATCCCCAAACATATGGAGTTGATAAAAATGCCATAGCAGGAAGGTTATTTAATGTGGACTCCTTGACATCAAATTTCTGTCTCCTTTCTGAGAATACTTATTATAATCATTTAGAGCAAAGATGAGTCTCTCAAAAAAAAATGCCTGTGAAACCAAGAAAAAAGTTGAGCAGGAATAACAAAAAACTCGATAAATATCCATTGGGAATAATTTTGCCTACAGATTTTATCTAAGTCACTAAATGTAGCAAATCAAATCGGAATTAGGAAGGAAAATAGATGTAAATGACTTGAATTTTATTTCCTAGACTGACAGAAAGGGTTATCAGGAAGAACAAACAGGGCAATAGAGAGCTTGAGAAACCAGAAGGGTCAGGAATAGGAATATACCACAAGTGCTACATAAGAAGCAAAATATGTGCAAGTTAGTGATGGACCACACTTCAAGTAATGTCAAGCAAGTCAGACATCAACACTGTGACTCCTTACCTCTAAGCTGAAGAGAGCTCAGTTCCGGTCTTGTTTTGTCTGTCTCTCAAATATCAGGGAAGGGGTTAATCTGTATTAAAACCAGCTATGCAAGTTTTCTTCAGTTCTTTCTGTGTTTTCCTGATAAAATCTGTCTTATTCATCAAAGTTAGAAGAGCAAGGCCTCTAGTGAATTCTTCCATAATGTCCTTGAGGGATATTTGGCATCAATCTCCATGAAATATCTGCACTCTTCTAATAGCAATATTATTGATTTTGCTTTATTGGAATAACTAAAAGGCAAACAATCTGTCAGGTTTTACTATTTTACATATATTTTAATGAATATTAAAATATAGTCAAATTATAAATAATTTGTGTTCTTTATTCTACCAGATCAATAATAAGCACTGTAGTTTTCAGAAGAATTCTAACTATAATGGGCTTGGTAAAGCCTCAGTGAGTACTTGGCATTTAAAGAAGTTTATATGTGAGAAGATTTAATTAGGATATTTAAAATGTACTAGAGGTGAATGTGTGTGTAATGCTACAGATTTAATAAAGAAACTCCAACATTTTGCTTGCATTTATTGATTTATGTCATAACAATTTATTTATTTTTTAGATAAAATATACCACTTATTTTCCTCACAATGACAAGGGTTATAGGCAATATGTTTAGAGAAACAGATTAAAATGAGAACACATAACATATTTATTTAATCAAAGTTTTACAAAATGTATACTTCTGGAATGAAGACACAAATCCTCAGGGGGAAAAATGGACTTTTCTACTTAGGTTGACAGAAGAATGAAAAGAAATATAGGGATGCAATCAGGAAAGTGGTTTCAGTTAGTATGGTACACCGTGGGGAGAAGAAAGGGACAGAAAGATGGGACACAAGAAGGGTGGAAAAAGGTCCAAGTATTTATCCCTGACACCTTTCCAATCTCCTTCAGTTCAAAGAACCCAGTGTGTCAAGGCACCATATTCGAGTATGATGTTCTTAACCCTGATACTTAAAACATACTCTTTTATTATAAAATGACTTTGAAAATTTTCATAATGTATTACTCAATCCAAAGTAAACCAGTACAGCATTCAACATTAGTTATATCAGTAGAATTACTATCAAAATTTAGCTTTCTCATTTGCTGAAATTAGATTTACTCTCAATAAAAAAGAAAGAAAAAACTATCATCATGTCTACTTTTTACCATGAGCAGTTTCTCCAGAAGCTGTGCATCCTGTGGGAACGATATGTGTATGTGACATCTGTGTGTCCAGGAGACTATGGCAAAAGACAGTTAATCCCATTTCTTCAATTGTCACATGTGGCCCATAAGTGACAGTCACTACAGCTACTCTGTACCAGGTGAACCTAGTTGTACTCTATAAAGACATTCAATACTTGGTTGAAAAAAAAAAGCATTCTCACACAATCTAGTTTGTCTCTTTTCTAAAGAAACAAAAAAGTATGTAATGTTGACAAAAACTACTGTTTGTCCTAATTGTTTGGCTCTAAATCCCAGTTGCTACTCTGTTCCTTCATATCAATTCTACATTCATTTCACCAAAAGTTAAGGCTTATTTCGTGCAGTGACCAAACACACACACACTCTCTCTGTGTCTTGGGAAAGCCCATTTCCCATACTGTGATTTGTACCATAGCTTCATTATATGTGCAATATATATATATATATATATATATATATATATATATATATATATATTCCTGATCAGAAAAGAGTAGGTTTGTGATATGGCATCAACACAATACTGCCATGATATTCAGCATGCTAAGAATGTTTCTCTCTGCCCTGCTGTGTAAGAGCAGCTGTAGTTCCTCTTGATGCTCAGAGTCAATAACCTGCCAGGATGATGTCTTCTTTTCTCTCCTGCTGGTCCCTTGGCAAAATGCCCAGATATTTGGGTAGAGGCCATAGCTTAAAGTTTAATTCCTCTTCTGTTGACTAGTAGAAGAGGTCTTCCTCTGGGAATCAAGACCTTTAAATCTTCTCAGTTTAGAATGCAAAGGCAGGAAATAAATTCCTCTGATGTATGACAAGGAGTGAGAGCAAACATAACTTCTTCTGCTGCAATCCCTCCGTTACCTGGCTTGTGTATACTACCTGCTAAGGGGAAACAGTCCTGTGTATTTGCTTTGTAAAATGGTGACCTATGCTTTCCAGGAACTCTCAGAAAACTGATTTGACAACAGTATTTTAGAGTGTTTTTCCTTTGCCCTCCCAGAACTACAGGTACTTGGAGGGGAGGTTTGTGACAGAAGTTCATCGTATGCTTATGTACCTAGTACCATACTTCAGAGGCTAGAATGATGGCTCATTTGACTGAAAATGTATAGTGGTTTGCTGGGGATCTGGGTTTCTTTCACATTATCCTTGTCAGGTAGCTTATAATGATATATAACTCCAAATCTAAGGAATCTAATATCCTCTTCTAGTCTCTGTATATATATATATATATATATATATATATATATATATATGTATATATATATACATATATATATATATATTTACTCATGATGAGTGAACACATGCATACCCACAGACAGATAGACACAAACACAGACACAGACACAGACAGACAGACACACACACTAAATATCTTTTTCTTAAAAAATCCATCCTCCTGCTATATCCAAGAGATATCATCAATAGAAAAACCTACCAAGAAAACATTACAATTCTTAACAACTATGCCTCATATCTCCATATATATTAGTATTTTTAAAGGAACTCCTGACTATGAGAACATGTGGGTCTCTGTCTCTTTTTCTTCCTCTATTTTTTTTGTTTTGTTTTTTGTGTGTTTGTTTGAGACAAGATTTCTCTGTGCAGCCATGACTGTCCTGGTACTCACTCTGTAGACCAGGCTGCCTCTGCCTCACGAGTGCTGGGATTAAAGGTGTGTGCCACCACCACCTGGCTCTTTTTCCTGCTCTATTTTTTTTTTTTTTTTTTTTTTTTTTTTGTGTGTGTGTGTTTGTTTGAGACACGATTTCTCTGTGCAGCCATGACTGTCCTGGTACTCACCCTGTAGACCATTCTGCTGCCTCTGCCTCCCGAGTGCTGGAATTAAAGGTGTGAGCCACCACCACCTGGCTCTTTTTCCTGCTCTTGGGATCCTTTTCCTTCTGTTGGGTTGCTGTGTCTAACTTCACTATGAAATGTATTTTATTTTGTCAATTTTGTTTGTTATGTCTTATAATTCTGTTTTTTTTCTAATGAAAGCTAGAAAGAGAATGGATTTTTCTAATGAAACCCAGAGAGCAGAAGAGGGGAGGCAGGGAAGAACTGGGAGGAGTAGGGGAGGAGGAATTTAAATCAAGATTTGCTGTATGAGAAAAGAATCTGTTTTCAACAAAAACAATAATCCACTTCAAAAGGCATCACTGCTTCTACCAGAGACTGGAAGGGAGCTGATCATTCGTCTCTGTTGCTCATAAGTTTGACATTAGCAGCAGCATCAGCAATGGCTTCACATGTGCTATGAGGTCCAAGGTGGGAGGTTAGTGACAGATGGACATGAACAATGAGATGAATCATCCTGTCTGCTGGATTATTTTATGGCTTCCTTTCAATAAATATTTCTAGATGGATGATAGTATGAGTTTAAATGAATTTCACATTTGTTGGGAAAAAAGCACCAAGTACATTTTTAAGGCTTCAAAATCTATACTGCCATTTGGATTCATAATCCATTGTTCAACATACTTATCTCATATTAAATGTAGTTATAATTGGATATATTACAACACTTTTATAATTTGGATTTTAATTTATTTGACTTTAAGTATTAGTATATTCATTCTTGGTTACATGTTTCTTTTCTTTTTCTTTTTATTTCCTTTTGGTTTTTCAAGACAGGGTTTTTCTGTGTAGCTTTGGTGACTGTCCTGGATCTCGCTCTGTAGACCAGGCTGGCCTCAAGCTCACAGAAATCCACCTGACTCTGCCTCCCGAGTGCTGGAACTAAAGGTGTGCATCACCACTGCTCACAGTTACATGTTTCTTAAAACATGCATATTGAGACATACTCCTAGTAGAGATGTAGCAAAATTAAAAGTGGTTTTCAAGCATTATGAACTATTTCTAACTATAGAAAAGCTCTTATATTATGATAAATTTTATAGAAATTTTAAGACTTTATAATATCTTTACATTTAAACTCTAATAATTGTGACCTAAACAGAATTTTGTTTTATTTGATTTTTAAGATATATTCATTTGTTTACTCACTCATTCAATTATTTTGATTTTTTTTAACAATTTTACTTTGGAGTCCAGGTAAAATTCAACCTCAGACAACCTTCCTGTGTTTCACTCCTTGAGTGAAAGTGCTATTGGCTTGGGCTATCATGCACTTCATGTTTCTTTTAGAGGAGTATGAAATAGCTCTCAGTTCTACTTTCTGAATCCTAAGTAAACAACACTGTTTGTATAATTCTCATTTTTTTTCTTCAGTTTAGTCTCTTGTCTTCTATTCAACATTCATGCTTCAATTGATCCATTGCAAACATTTCTGTGTTACATAACTTTCTAAGTCTTTTATTTCTAGCGTAGGCTTAAATATGGTACAATTTTGAGCTTGCATTCTCTATGAGATACCTTTCAAAAGTTTGAAAAATAATCACTCATATATAAACTTGCAGATTAATTCATTGTAAGATACAATTGTTTCTGAATTAATCCAAATATTATTTACCAGTCTTACAATTTGTTACAATAAATGTATACGAAACTAGAAAAAAAAAGCTACCAAAATATAATGAATCTGACCTCAATGCTTTCTTCCTTTGGCTTACCTTTATAGGTACCTTTATAATGAAGATATGCTGATAGAATTCACCTGGATGAGCTATATCTAATGTGAAGATTCTCACGTATATTATAAAACTTTCCATAAAATGTCACCAACACTATGATCCTCATATTACTCACGCTCTGAACATGTACAGATGAATATGACTATTATGGAAGAAGGATTTGCCTTGGATCTGTTACAGGGACAAAAAGTAATAATGCACAATGGTAGCATACTTCCTTCAAATACTGGCATGTGTGAGTAATTTGTAACATTAAAATATCAGGTTGAAAATGAATGGCACTACTGCATTATGTCTTGGACAGTATCATGTATCCTATGCTGAACAACTGTACATGTCAGCCATTAACCCTTTACCTAGTGCTGTTTAGCATTTGCTTAGGACAACAAGAATAAGAGAGCACTCCTCTTTTAAGGATTGCCTTTAATTGGTTACAATTAGGAGAGTTTGTTTTCTACTTACTTGAATAGTAAAATTTACAGAAGCTTAAAGATGGAGCATACTAATTACATAAACACTTAGTGGTGAGCAGAAATGATTCATCTCACGGAACAGGTCTAACCAGTATCTCCTATTCAGGTCTTGGAAAATCAGTAGTGTTAGAAACTTGCACAGGAATCAGAAGCATTGGGGAAACATATGGCTTGAAGCTGTGACTGAGGGTGGTGTGATTATGGAGGCTCTAGAAACAAGAAGAAGTGCATTTAAGTTAGAGGGTGTAGGTCACCAGGGCAATTCTATGAAGGCTATGGTCTGCGCTTCTTTGCTTTATACTTCCTCTCCACCATGCTAATAAGAACCTCAGCTATATTCTCACTGCTATAATGTTATTCACAAGGCCATTAAGTCAAACCACCACTGATTTATTTAAAACCATGAGGTAAACAAACACCTCTCACTTAAGCTATTAATGCCAAGTATTTATTCATAGTGATGATAGTTTGTAAACATATAATTGGTTATTAATTATGTTAAAACTAGTGTTTTCTATAACTTTATTGAAGAGTCCTGTAGTACGAAGCTAGATTTATGACATGAAACAATATATATATATATATTATTTAAAAGATATCTGGGGGTTGGGGATTTACTCAGTGGTAGAGCGCTTGCCTAGCAAGCACAAGACCCTGGGTTTGGTCCTCAGCTCCAGAAAATTAAAAAAAAAAAGATATCTGAATGGTAGAATTATATAAATAACACTGTGAGATATCTATTTCATATAGTAGAGAATGCTTGGATATTCTATAGTGAAGAGAGACAAGCAAGTATGCTGCAGCCAAAGTTAATAACTGCACAAACCTATATGGAAACCAAATTATGGAATGACTTTGGGAACGGGCTGCCCACTGTGGACCAAGAGAAAGGGACACTTGCTGAATACTAAAGAGCAATGCATTTATGAATCAGAGTGTTACTATTTATATATTGAAAAACAGTGGATATATTCTTGTCAAATAAGAAGCCACATCATTTGGGAGTGGTGAAATTCAAAGAATAATAAGCTTAGCGGCCAAAGAATAAATCAGTTTTCAGTGAAATGACGAATAAAACTGAATCACAGAGTCCACTGAAAATTCAGTGAAGATTGTTGCTAGAAGCAGAAGCCAACAGAGTTCTCTGGGTAAATATATTTTACCTGAAGAAAGACTTAATCAATATAATACTTCATAATGAATCCAACAACATATAAAGGATATATACATTGATCAAAGTACATATTACAAACATTGTAATGATGCAAGAATTTCAATTTACACAACTCAATAAACATAATACAGTCATTCAAAGGGGAAAAACCTACAAAGATATTTCTATCTCTCTTCTACTTTTCTTTCTTTCAAATTTTCAGATCTTCATTCTTCTTTTGTTTTTGTTTCCTTTGCATGAAAATAGTTTTTTCCCTCTTATCCTATATCCTGATTATGGTTTCCTCTCTCACTACTCTCTACTGAAAATAGATTCTTTTCTCATAGAATACATCTTGATTACAGTTCCCCCTCCCTAGACTCCTCCCAGTTCATCCCCAACTCCCCTCCTATGCGGACTCACTTTCTGTGTCTCTCCTTAGAAAAGGAACAGGCTTCTAAGAGATAACAACAAAACATAAGAAAATAAAATAAAATAATATAATAAGATAAAACAAAACCTATCACATAGAGGTTGGACAAGGCAAATCAACAGAAAGAGAAAAACCCTCAAGAGAAGACATAAGAATCAGAGGCCCACTTTTTCACTCACTCAGGAGTCCCATAAAAATGCTCAACAGAAAACTATACATTATATTCAGAGGACCTGGAACAGATCCATGTAATCCTTGTTCTTGCTGCTTCAGTCTCTGTGAGTTCATATGAACTTTGCTCAGTTGATTTGTAGGGTCTTGGTCCCCTGGTGTCTTCCATGCCCTCTGGCTCTTGAATGCTTTATGATTCCTCTTCCATGGTGTTCCCTAAGCTCTGATATATGGAAAGCTAGCACAGAAGAAACATCCTAAAGTATATAAATGCAATTCAAATATAGTCTCCAAACAGTGAGAGAAACAGAGTCACAACTTGCAATCTCTTGTCACCAAATTAAAGCTTCCAGTACTGGGACTGGGTTACATTCAATTTAGTTGTTGGTTAAAGGGTTCCATGGAAATCACCCAACAATCCAGGCTTTTGCCAAGACAATAGGTAGCTCTCCACAAAAAGGCATCATTGTTGAACTTACATCCCTACATTTTAGTGTCTTTGGTACAATAAGGTACCTACAGACTATCAAAAGAGAAACACTAATCTAGCTACACTTTGATCCACAATGATATACTACCTGGAAAATATGCTAAGGCAATGGAGCCCATATCTGACACTGCTTGAATGACCAAGAGCCAGAGACTTGATAGCCCAGAGACCTAGGGTAAAACTAAATATTGCCAGTCTAAAAAATGTAGTGGGATTGGACCAAGAGGTGAGTATTTCTTCTCCCAGCCCTAGAGACCTGTCTCCCCTATCTCCACCCATGGCTGCCCCAGGTGCAGGCCAGCAGAGAAGACTCCTACATACAGACATCCCCACCAACAACCCCCATCAGACCCTGCAATCTTTAAGACCCACTCCGTGCCCCAAACCCACTCATCTCCCTGTGAACTCAGCAGATCCCTGAGACACAAAATCTGCCAGTTCTGATTGAACCATGAGGTGAGTGACTGAAAGAGACCTTAAAAACAAAACCAAGTTTATGTTATGATGATGATAGTGGTCCTAAAGAGGAAATGAATGAATCCCTTAAGAAAATCAAGGAAAAGACAATAAAAAATGGAGTAAATCAATAAATCCCTTAAAGAATGTCAAGAAAACCAAGAAAAGAAAAAAGAAAGAAACAGTTAAAGGAAGCAAATAAAACTATTTCAAGACCTGAAATAGAAATAGAAACAATAAAGAAAACACAAACTGAGGGAATTCTGGAATTGGAAAATTTAGGTAAGTGAACAGGAACTACAGATGCAAGCATCACCAACAGAATACAAGAGATGAAAGAGAGAATCTCAAGCATTGAAGACACAATAGAAGAAATAGATTCATCAAAGAAAATATTAAATCTAAAAAAATACCTAACACAAAACATATAGGAAATCAGGGACACTATGAAAACACTAAACATAAGAATGATATGAATAGAAGATGAGATTCCCAGCTAAGAGCCCAGAAAATATTAACAAACTTATAGAAGAAAATCATCCTAACATAAAGACATACCTATAAGGGTATAAGAAGATTATAAAAAAACTTAATAGATTGAATCAGAAAAAAGACCCCTTAACACATAAAAACCAAAACACTAAACACACAGAACAAAAAATAATATTAAAAGCTGCAAGAGAAATGACCAAATATCATATAAAGGCAGACCTATTAGAATTACACCCAACTTCTCAATGGAGATTCTAAAAGCTAGAAAGACCTGGACAGGTGTGCTGCAGACTCAAAGAGACCACAGATGCCAGCCCAGACTACTAACTACATCAGGCAAAACTTTCAAATGCCATAGATGGAGAAAACAAGATATTCCATGATAAAGTTAAATTTAAATAATATGTGTCCACAAATCCAGAAGGTACTATGAGCAAAACCCCAACCCAAGGAGGTATATTACACCTACAAAATTACAGGCAATAAATAATTTCACACCAACATAACCCAAAGAAGGAACACACACACACACACACACACACACACACACACACACACACGCACTCACGCACGCACCCAACAACAACTACAACAAAATAACAGGAATTAGCAATCATTGGTTATTGACATCTCTCAATATCAATGGACTCACTTGCCCAATAAAAAATAGAGTCTAACTGAGTGGAAAACAAGACATATCCTTCTGCTACATACAAGAAACACACATCAACATCAGAATATAGATTACCTCAGAGTAAAAGTTTGAGAAAAGACTTTCCAATTAAATGCCCCCAACAAGCTTGCTGGTGTAGCTATTCTAATATCTAATAAAATATGATTAATCAACAGAGTTGGGGAAGGACACTTCATATGCATCAAAGAAAAAAAATCCACCAAGATGACATCTCAGTTCTCAACATCTATGCATTAAACACAAGGACACCCATGTTTGTATAGGAAACATTCCTTAAATTTAAATCTATTATTGACCCTCACCTCACACACTGATAGTGGGAGATTTCAATACCCTACTCTCACAAATGGACAGATTATCTAGACATAAACTAAACATAGAAACATTGGGGCTATTGACATTATGAATGAAATGGACCTAACAGATATCTACAGAACATTAAACCCAAACACCAAATAATAAGCTTTCTTCTCAGCACCTCATGGAACATTACCCAAAATACATCATATTCTCAGTCACAAATCAAGTCAACAAATACAAGAAAATTGAAATAACACCCTCATTCCATCAGACTATCATGGATTAAAACAAGGTTTCTACAACAACAGAAAGCCTACAAACTCATTTGAACTGAAGAGCTCACTATTGAATGGCTATTGTGTCAAGGAAGAACTAAAGAAATAAGTTAAAAACTTCCTAGAATTCAGTGTAAGTGAATACACAACATACGGAAACTTATGGGACACAATCAAAGCAGTGCTGATAGGAAAGTTCACAACACTAGTGCCTTCATAAAGAATTTGGAGATCTCATACTGGCAACTGAAAGGACACCTGAAAGCTCTAGAACAAAATGCACCCAAGAGGAATAGAAGGGAGAAAAATAATCAAACTGGGAGCTGAAATCAGTAAAATAATTTATTATGAAAAGAAAAAAGAGAATATGGATATGATAAGAAAAAAGGGAGATTATGGAATCTACTTTTAAAAAGGAACTACTTGTTTTAAATAAGATAAGTAATGAAAATTTTTTGGTCTGAGTTTATCAGATTTTACTGGACTGGACATTGTTAATATAATGAACTAGACATCGTTAATGTAATCTTGACTATATGTATTGTATATACTTATTGGATAGTTTTTCTTGTATTAGTTATAAGCTTTTTTAATTTTAGACAAAAAGAGAGGAAATGTGGTATTGTGTTCCCCAAAATATTGTGCATGCTAATAAACTTATCTGGGGTCAGAGACAGAACAGCCATAATATTAAACATGAGGATAGGCAGTGGTAGCATACGCCTTTAATCCTAGCATTCCAGAGACAGAAATCCCTCTGGATCTCTGTGAGTTCAAGGCCACATTGGAAACGGCCAGTCGTGGTGACACACGCCTTTAATCCCAGTAAACCAGCCTTTAATCCCAGGGAGTGGTGGTAGAGAGCAGAAAGGTATATAAGGCATGAAGAAACTTGAGGCATTTTGGCCTGGTTAGGCATTTGGCCTGGAGAAGCATTTGACCTGGAGAAGCATTTGGGCTGGTTAAGCATTCAGGTTTCTAGCAGCAGTTCAGCTGAGAGTCATTCGGATATGAAGACATAGAGGCTTCCAGTCTGAGGAAGCAAGACCAGCTGAGAAGTTTGCCAGGTGAGGTTAGCTGTGGCTTATTCTGTCTCTCTGACCATCCAGCGTTCACAACAATAACTGGCTGGGTTTGATTTTATTAATAAGACTCTTTAAGATTCATGCTACTTATAGTGCTTAATACTAATAGGAAAATCTGGCTTTATAAGCCAAACTGACATGGTCGTATCTGAGCCCTGAATTAGTAACATTTAATACCCTAGTTATTGGCAGAACAGAACAACCCAAGTTTTCAAAAGTACCATTGACTTTTTTTTTTACATGGAACTCACAACAAAGATATATGCTTTGACTGTGAAAACAATAACAAAAAGATTAACACGTCACCAAAGTTGGTAGAATCTCACAGTGTCACTCTACAGCTTAAAGGAAATATACTTCAATTACTCTTCTTACCTTAATGAAAGAGGAAACTCAAATTTTTCCCTAATATAGAAATCTCTAATCCTTCCTGAAGTTTGTGAAACAGTCTCTCATCTCTTAACACATGGTGTTTGTGAGTGAGTCTTCTATACAGAGCCACTGAAACAGGTTGTACAAGAGTTGGTTGTAGGGCAGAAACAGGGAAGGCTATGGTTAAAGCACGTTATATATTATCTGAAAACATTCTTCTGTAGCCTAGTATTATTTTCAATGATTACATACTAAAATAGCACATGAAGAAAATAAACAGGTACCAACAAAGAAACTTCATTCCTACCTACAACTTTGCAAAGTTCTAGAAGATTCATTGCATGCTATGGAGGAAGAAAAGTAATTGATTTTATGATCCAACTATGAGCCCTCCAAGCTGTAAGAACAAGTGGTCTGTCACAATATCACCACTGGTGTACTAGTGACATGAATGCTATGGGACTAACCAGCCACTTTCTGTATGAACTTAAAGTTGACTTCACCAACAGAACTCTTGCAGGTGCTGTTTATTGGGTTCAAACCCCACTAGTGGGTGGATCATAGGCTTTAGGTGAGAACATAATATTGTTATTCTGCTGACTGGTCATAATTTTAAACTGTCCCCTGCTTTCTTGCCTTTATACCCATAGATCAGTTCATCTCTCAGCCCTCAGCAGAGAAGTATTTTTCAGTGAATGGTGAATAATACAAGACTCACAATGGTCAACATGGAAAGTATAAGATACTGCGAAGTGCTCAGTTTCAAAGGGAACATTTATTTCATATTCCCTTCCTCCAGTGCTCAAAGATCACCATGGAAATGACTATAAACTTGACTATCATAGAAGACTAATTATTAAACTGTATTTCTTTTTTTTTTTTTTTGGTTTTTCGAGACAGGGTTTCTCTGTGTAGCTTTGCGCCTTTCCTGGAGCTCACTTGGTAGCCCAGGCTGGCCTCGAACTCACAGAGATCCACCTGCCTCTGCCTCCCGAGTGCTGGGATTAAAGGCGAGCGCCACCAACACCCGGCTAAACTGTATTTCTTAATTATACATTACAATTGAAATGAGTTACATAAACATAATACCTTAAACAAGAGTAGAAATATATATAAAGTATAACAAAATTAACTTTAAATTTGTATCAATAAACTAAAATCTATACCAATGTAAAATATTTATCCCATATTTCTATATCATTTAGGAGCTATTGACTATTGATTGCTTCAGGAGAACAGAAAGTCAGTTTTCGTCAGGTGTGTGGCCCATGTGAGTGCCCATGGCTATTGGCTATTCATGCTCTAGTAGTTGGTTCTACTCCTACATAGTATAGCTAACACTAAGAGGATTCATTAAAGTATTTAAAAAAATTAGAGCACATGAAGTTAGTTAGAAGGGAGAAAGGTTGTGCAGTGCAGGGAAGAAGCAGAAGAGAATGAATCGCATAAATTTAATCAGGACACATTGTATGCATATATCAAATTCTCAAATATTAAAAATAAAAAATAGAGAAAGAATTAGTAATAGTGGCTATATTTAACTTATTTTACTGTTCAAAATGGTGGCAAAATAAAATCTAAAATATGATTTTCTATATTCAATTTTATTCCTTGATTTCAGTTCTATCTTTTTTAAATTTCAATTTTTCTTTTGTTAATAGCTTTATTACTCATAGAGTATATATTCAATATTTACAATTTGCTAAATTTGAACAGACACATTTACCTTCCCCTCATTTTCTTCTGTGACTTTGTCTAGTTGTTTTACTGTAATGCAAATTTAATGAAAATATTTGGTTTTGTCTATGACAGGTAAGAGTGAATAAAAGAAGTCAGCATTGTAACTTTTATGACAGCTCTACTTCATCATGTGTCCATGTTTCCTCTCCTTTTGTGAAAAATGTCTTTTTATCATTTCTTTTATTACACTGGGTATTTTGATGGGTTTGCTGTTGGTACAACTTTGTTTCACCTATATAATACACATATATATACATACATACACAGAATACAATCTGGATTCTATGAGATAATATTTTTTGATGCCATGTTTGCATATGAATATTTGTGGATAATGTTATTTTTATTATTATGTGTCACTGGATTCACCTCTCTTTAAAGGTTTTTGTTTGAGGGAGGGAGGGTCTGGATTATTTCATTTCTTCATGTGCTTATTGCTCATCTTCTTCCTCAGGCCTGGGCAGCAAATGTTCTCGGATCTCATGAACATGTTTGAATATATGATAAAGATCTTGAGTAACAAGCTGGAAGAGGTGCACACTGTTGTCTCTAAGACTTATTCTGTTATCAATCTGTACTATACTTTCTTGTTTTTTCCTTCTTGCAAGTTTTGGTCTATCCTTAGATTTTAGTATAATTTTTTTTAGTTGAGGTTTTTTTTAATAACAAAAAAGCTGTGGATTTCTGCTATTGTTGTAAAGGATAGAGATTTTTATTCGTTTTTCTCACAATTAAATTCAGAAAATAATACCTTTAAAGTGTATATGGCAATACAGTCAACCCCTGGTACATACTTTAAAAATGATTGTTAGAACATGTAAGTTCTAGAATAAAGGGAATTATCTTTATGCTTCTGCATTGGGTCTGTGATGCGGAAGTACTAATGTCCCCCACCTGGGGATATTTTCTTCATAATGGCCACCTGCAATATTTTCCTACAAATAAACATGATTATTTTATCATAGGAAATATGAAGGATTTCATTTTTTCTTCCATCTTTTAGGTTGCCAGTATACTCCTATAGACCTAGTTAACTATATATCTTGTAATCTATATCTACTCTTCTTTAGATATGTGATTGAAATGATACTTAAGTATTAGGACTATGAGACTTTGCTTTTGAAAAAAATGTATTCATGTTTATTAAATGGAAATGGAGAAATAATAATTTTAATCTACCATTTCTAAAATTTACTTGAGATATCAAAATAAATTTCTGCATCATGATTTTAATCACTTCCTTTTATTGGCTAAATCTCATAAGAGAGATAAAATACAAAGTCCATTTATCAATATATATTTCAATGAAACTTAAAATTATTTAAATTTACACAACTATATTGAAAGACTTAATTTCCAATAAATACTTAGATGACTAAAAATTGAAAATAACTGAAATTTAAGTTTAAAGTAGATATACTTTAAAATACTATGTAATCAAAATTACTGCTTGCTTTTGTTATTTAATATTCATAAGTAAATCACTTTGAAGTATGTGTTGGCTAGTCTTATGTCAGCTTGATAATCACAAGAGTTATCTGAAAGGAGGGAATTTCAATTGAGAAAATTCCTCCATAAGATCTAGCTGTATGGCATTTTCTTAATTAGTGATTGATGTATGATGTCATACCTGGTCTGGTGGTCCTGGGTGGTCCTGGGTTCTATAAGAAAGCAGACTGAGCAAGGCATGGGGAGCAAGCTGGTAAGCAGTGCCCCTTCATGGCCATGGCATCAGCTCATGCCTCTAAGTTCCTTTCCTGCTTGAGTTCCTGTCCTGACTTCCTTGAATGATGAATAGAAATATGGAAGTGTATGCCAAATAAACCTTCCCCTCCCCAATTTGCTTTTTAGTGATGGTGTTTTGTTTTAGCAATAGAAACATTAACTAACACAAAGCACTTATAGAGACTATAAAATTGCCAATAAATAAATTGCAGGACTTCTCTTTGCAGATGCAGTTAGTGATGTCTAAGTTGGCAGACAACCTTCATGGTTCAGTCCTCACCCTTCCATCTTGTTTGAGACAGTGACTTTGGATGGAATTAATCAGGATACTTGACTTGGGAGCATCATTTACATATCTCTGTCATTTACTTCTACAAGCATGCTGAGATCACAGATATTCATGATACTGTATTTGGCTTTTATGTGGGTCCTAGGACTCCAAACTCAGGTCATAGGGCTACCAATAATAACTTAATTTTACTTGCTGATCTATCTTCCCCATCCCCTCAATCAATATTTAATTTATTATGAGATAGTCTTATAAACTATGTCCCTATTAAATGAACATTTTATTAGGATACTATAAAATTAATATTAAATATCCACATAGCTCACTAGCTGATAAATTTTAGCTAAAGGCCAGTAATGTTTTATGACATATTAATATAACTCTGAAATAAATACTTAGTGAGAACAATATCTTCTAGTAATGTGCCATAAAGAACAGGGTAATTGAGCAACGATATTAGTAGATGATAAAATATTCAAATTTGGCATGCTTCATGAAGTCCAGCCTTTCTGTCCTGAACTGTTAAGGTAAACTTAACTTCTATGTGGACTTCTATAAATGATTGTTTCTCCAAATCATAAATAAGGTAGAATGGTTGAAATAACCTGCTACAATTTCCTATTCTACAGAAAATGAAATAAACAGCAAAGTTAAACTTCTCACAATTGGTATTTTGGGGTAGAGAAGGACATATGATGATGGTAGGCTATTTAACAAGAAAATATTTTTAGATTATAAAGATTTGGATGATGTATTTTCTTCTTAAATATTAATAGGTTTATACAGTAAAATTCTCATATGGACACAATTCTGAATTTACAATACCTAGAATATGTTGTATAAGGTCAATATTTGTTCTATGACTTGATTAACATTCCCTGCAGCAAAACTTTAGGAAATAAATTAAAGCTGTGCACTCTATCTATAATATATAGTATCCATAAATGATGTCATATCATTCAATTGCATATATGTTAATTATATTATTAAGAAATTTCTAAAGATTTTTCAAGTAGTATATAAACTCAGGGAACCCCATGAAGAGGAGGCTGAAAGAGAGTATAAGCCAGAGGGCATGGAGGATATGAAAATAACAAGGCCCTCTGAGTCAACTGAGCAAAACTCAGTTGAGCTCACAGAGACTGAAGTAGCAAGAATAAAGCGTGCATGAGTCTATGTCAAGTCCTCTGCACATATATCATAGCATTCAGCTTACTATTTTTATGGGACTCCTGAGTGTGTGAGCAAGTGGGTCTCTGATTCTTGTGCCTACACTTGGGGCTTTTTTTCTTCTGTTGGGTTGCTTTCTCTAGCCTCAATGTGATGGTTTTCTTTATATCTTATTATATTTTATAATGACATATTTGGTTGTTATTGCCTAGATGCCTGTTGTTTTCTAATGAGAGACAGAAAAGAAGTAGAACCAGAGAGGAGGCAAAATAGGAAGGGATTAGGAGGAGTAGAAGGAGGGGGAAATATAATTAAGATACATTGCATGAGAAAATAATCTATTTTCAATAAATGAAAAATATTCAAATAAATAATAGAATAAATATTTGAAAAAAATTGAAGTTCTCAAATCTTAAAGTTTGTACATTTCAATATGGATATTTGAAATAAAGTACATGTCATTCCAAAATTTCAAGTAAATAAATTTATGAAATCCTCAGGGTTATTGCACATTTTAAAATATATTTCATA
>CABHPQ010165849.1:25126-49862 GCA_902168405.1 Peromyscus aztecus | reverse complement strand
GAAAGGCAAAGTAGGCAAGAGCCGGCGGGACAAGTTCTATCACTTGGCTAAGGAGACTGGTGAGTCCGGGTTCGCGCTTTTTCTAATACTGAATTCCTTTTCCTAGAGGGGGTGATGGGGTTGTGAGACCGTGGAAGTCCTGCTAGAAAAGGCCTCGGTAGACGTTATTGTTTTGTACACTAACTCCCTACGGTCCAGGTTATCGTTCGCGCTCTGCCTTCAAACTGATCCAGCTCAATCGCCGCTTTCAGTTCCTGCAGAAAGCCCGGGCCTTGCTGGACCTGTGTGCTGCGCCCGGAGGATGGTAACATTTGGCAGGGGCTGCATGATGGCACCTTCCTGGCCCTGTTAGTTTTGAGTTGCTTTGGAGTGGGAATCGAATCTCTACCCATCCCTGTTACAGTAATTACATAATTCAGATGAAATATTCCATAGCATGTTCCTTTCTTAAACTTTGGAAGGCAGCTTTATTTTCTTTTCCTCAACTGGGGCTGGAACCAAGGACTTACTCATGTTAGACAGGCACTCTACCTCTGAGTTATATGAGATTGGGGAATCTGCTTTATTATTTCTCGAGACAGGGACTCTTAAAAGTTGCCCAGGATGGCCTTGAACTTGTGAGCTTACTGCCTTGCCCTCCTAATGAGCTGGGAATGCAGGCCTGTGCTGGAATTCAAGAAGCAGTTTGCTTCTTGACTGCAGAGAATGTGTGTGTAAAGACGTTTGGCCACTACATGTAACAGGTACCCCTAAAAGGGATGAAACATCATATTGCCAGAGGGAAAGGTATTTTAATATGTCCCTTTCACAGGCTGCAGGTGGCTGCCAAGTTTATGCCTGTATCCAGTCTCATTGTGGGTGAGTGACTCTCCTTGGTATTTGAGGGAGAGGGGTTTGTGAAATACCAACTTTGTTCTCCATCTCTCGCCACCATGTAATTCACTGACCTAACTTCTTCCAGGAGTGGACCTGGTTCCAATCAAGCCTCTTCCCAATGTTGTGACTCTTCAGGAAGATATCACAACAGAGCGCTGTAGGCAGGTAATGAGAATTTCTCCTTCCTGCCCCTTTATGTGCAGACATCATTGTCTCCTAAGGGTGAAACACTTCCCAGTTTACCATGGTTTTTAAGCATGTGCCCCAAAAGACCCATGACAATCCTAGTGTACATTTCCATCTTTACTTATAGTCAAGGTTTTCTTTTTTCCCCAAGACAGTGTCTTGCTGTGTACTTCAGGATAGCTTATAACTAACTCTGTAGCATAGACTGACGTGGAACAAGGTTGGCCTTGATCTTGCAATCTTTCTGCCTCTTGAGTACTGGGATTACAGGCTTGTGCTGCCAAGCCTGGTAGAAGCAGTACTATGAATTGGTAGAAGGACAGGAGATCTTCAGTAAAGTTCTTTCCAGTGCACTCATTCTAAGCTTGGTGAAGACAGAAATGTCGTTTCTTGCACCCTTAGTACCTGGCACAGGATGTTGCCCATGGTGCGCACTTAGTAAATGACTGACAGATGACTGAACCAGGAATTCTATTCTTAGCCCTTCTTTTTCCACTGCTATAAACCCTTTACTTTTCATCAGGCCCTGAGGAAGGAGCTGAAGACTTGGAAAGTTGATGTTGTACTCAATGATGGGGCTCCCAACGTTGGGGCTAGTTGGGTCCATGATGCTTACTCACAAGGTACTGGGAATGTGGAGCTTGGAGGGGAGGGTGGAGCTTGGAGGGGAGGGTGGAGGCGGCATGCTCTGAGCTACAGATTCTTACTGTCTCTGCCCTACAGCTAACTTGACACTGATGGCACTGCGTCTGGCTTGCGATTTTTTGGCCCGTGGTGGTTGCTTCATCACAAAAGTCTTCCGTTCCCGTGACTATCAGCCCCTGCTGTGGATCTTCCAGCAGCTGTTCCACCGTGTCCAGGCCACGAAGCCCCAGGCCTCTCGCCACGAATCTGCAGAAATCTTTGTAGTCTGCCAAGGTGGGATGTCACTACTTCTTCCTCTTGACACAGCCTTCTAATTATGAAAGCATACCTTTGATCTATCTCCCCATTTTAGGATTCCTGGCTCCTGACAAGGTTGACAGTAAATTCTTTGATCCTAAGTTTGCCTTTAAAGAGGTTGAAGTTCAGGCTAAAACTGTTACTGAGCTGGTGACAAAGAAGAAGCCAAAGGTGGTTTGTTTTTTTTTTTTTTTTTGAGAAATGGGTTGTGAAACTGGGAAGACTTGATATCCAAGAAGGGACTGTCTAACCATCTCTATTCCCCTTCCTAAGGCTGAAGGTTATGCCGAGGGTGATCTCACTCTCTATCACCGAACCTCAGTCACTGACTTCTTGCGAGCTGCCAATCCTGTTGACTTCCTCTCCAAGGCCAGCGAAGTGAGTTCCCAGATTGAAGGTGTAAGGGAGCCCCAGAAACATGGCCAGAAAGAAATTTCATTCCTTTTCCTCACAAATAGATCTCAATAGATGATGAAGAGTTGGCACAGCATCCAGCTACAACTGAGGATATAAGAGCATGCTGTCAGGACATCAAAGTGCTGGGGCGCAAGGAGCTTAGGTACATTGGTGTAAGGGCCAGAGTACAGGCCTTTGAAGAACATGACGTTGGACTCTGGGAACCAGGATTCCGTTTGTTTGTGGCCGAAGCCTGAAATTTGGAGTGTGGGCTTAAAGAGGCAGGGATGGGGATGGTTAAGATTAGTAATAGTGTTTCTTGGCAGGTCTCTCCTGAATTGGAGAACAAGACTTCGGCGATATGTGGCCAAGAAGCTGAAAGAGCAAGCAAAGGCACTGGACATCAGGTGAGGAAGTAACCAGGGTTAGCAGTGGTTGGGTGTTGGACCAAGTGTCTGGGAAAATAAGCAGACTCTTTGGGTTGGTGTGCCAGCCTCAGCTCAGAAGAAGAAGGTGATGAGGATGAGTCAATTGCTGAGACAAAGCAGGCTTCGGAGGAGGAGGAGGAGGAGCAGCTTAACCGGACCCTGGCAGAGATGAAAGCCCAAGAGGTGGCCGAACTAAAGAGGTGAGAGGCCTGAGAGGAGTATATGGAGATGGTAAAAGGCACAGAAGTTTTGGAGCCAGGCAGGTTAAATCCCTCAAACTATCTGTTCAGGAAGAAAAAGAAATTGCTTCGTGAACAAAGGAAGCAGCGGGAGCGTGTAGAACTGAAGATGGATTTGCCTGGGGTTTCCATTGCAGACGAGGGGGAGACAGGCATGTTCTCCCTGCGTACCATCCGGGGTCAGCAGGTAAGGGACAGCTGGAGACAGGGGAGTCAGGATGATCAGTTTGAAGGCCTGGAGGTAGAGGGACATTGGATTAAATGTACTGAATGATCTTGGGGTTTGGTTGTTGTATTCACCAATAAAGTTAGTAAGGGGCATTGTAGAGAAGAAAAGTGAGAATATTCTGACTCACACACTGAAAAGAAACATGCCTAATATGAGATCAGGAAGATTTGTAAAACTAGAGTATTAAGACCAAGAGTTCATGTTACAGTAGCTGAAGCTGTAGCGCCTGGGTTACCAACACAGACTGGATTCCTCCGTGGGGCAGTCATCTTCACCTCACTGTGGCCAGTGAGCAACTCGCATTGGGCTGCTAGGTGATGCTTCTGTCAATTATGGAAGAACATGCCTTCCACAGTGAAAGCAATGTCACATGCAGAATGAGTTTTTGTGGTAAGATAGCCTAGTCACCTTTATGACACAGGAGAGGCAATAGAGCAGGTACATCTTTTAGTTACACCTCCACTTGAGGTGTGTAACTTACAACCATGTACCATTCCTCAGTTTGTTTCATTTGTTAAACAAGAATATACCATAGCCACTGTGAGCTTTATGGAGAATTAAGAAAATGGTTAAGTATAACCCCAGGATGTTGTGATAAATACAGCTCTGTCCACCTTGACAATAGGTTCTTGGTTCTGAGAGTACTTGAAAGCTATCAGTTTGGTTTGATGCATGCTGTCTGGTGCTTCTTTACTTGGGATCAAAATGTAGAGGTGTGAATTCAGGTATTTCAAGTGGCTTCTGAGTTATAACTAGTCAGCATGTAGGCCTGAACCTAGAACTGGACGTTTTAGACACACTGGTTCCTTTTCTAGGTCATAGCTGCTGTGTAGGCGCTAACATTTGTCAGTGTTCTGACAGATGGTAGAGGATGAACTAAGTTTATGGGCCTGGGGAAATGCACTGTGTTGCCTTTAAGTACTTCAATCTATCCCTGTTGACTTTAGTTGCTAGAGGAAGTAGCACAAGGAGACATGAATGCTGCAGACACATTTCTGTCTGATCTGCCAAGGGATGACATCTATGTGTCAGACGCTGAGGAGGATGATGATACTTCTCTGGAAAGTGACCTGGATCCAGAAGAGCTGGCAGGAGTCAGGACACATTCTGGTCTGAAGGACCGGAAGTGGTAAGGGCTGTGTGTGTGTGAAAGGAAGTGCTATCACCCTCAGCTTGATTCTCAAGACAGAATTGGTGTGGGCATAGACAGCAAAGCCTCTAGGTGCTGGGGGTGGGGTGGTGGTGGATGGGGGTGGGGTAGGGGAGGTGGTGGTAGTGTGTGACTTAAGTTTCACCTCACTTTCCTTTGGGTCTACAGCTTGCGGTTTGCTCAAGTAGATGACAATAAAGAGGAGGAAGGAGAGAATCCATTGCTGGTACCACTGGAAGAAAAGGCGGTGCTGCAGGAAGAGCAAGCTAACCTGTGGTTCTCCAAGGTAGAGCCAGGGAGCCTGACAGGACACTGGAATTCTCTGGGAGAAGGGTTGCTGAGGTTTTCCTATCACAGGACGGCTTCAGTGGAATTGAGGATGACGCTGATGAGGCCCTGGAGATCAGTCAGGCACAGCTGCTCCACAAGAGCCGTAGGAAGGAGCCACCTCCACCACCTTCTAGTCTGGAGACTGAGAAGAAGCCTCCCCAGTGCCAGAATGAGATTCCTGAGGAGACAGAGGCTGTTTCGGGGACAGAAGCTGTCACTGACCCTGGAGGGGAGGACAAAGTCAACAGCTCAGATAGTGACAGCAGCAGTAGCGAGGATGAAGAAAGGTGAGTGGATATAGCTGATGGGTTTCTGTGTAGTTTCACTAGGTGGTTTTAAATGGGAAATAAAGTTGTGGCAAAGTGGATTATCCCCATGGCGGTGGTAGAATAATCAATCACAATTCTGCCGTCTTCCACAGCTGGAAAGCATCCCGTGGTACCAAGCGAAGCCGTGGTTCTAAGGCAAATGATGATGGGTTTGAGGTCGTGCCTATTGAGGACCCAGGTAAGAAGTATGTGTGTACACAGTGGAGAGAGAAACCAGAGCAAGTTTCAGTGATGAGAATCAGGCTTTGACTTTTGCCTTTCCCTCTCCAGTGAAACACCGAATTCTGGACCCTGAAGGCCTTGCTCTAGGTGCTGTTATTGCCTCTTCCAAAAAGGCAAAGAGAGACCTTATAGATAATTCATTCAACCGGTAAGAGCCCCAGCATCATGAAGTTCTGTGGGTGGAGGGAAGGTTTCCTTCCTTAGGGAAGTAACAGGTGATTGCTGGCTTGGTATCCTCTCTACTCAGGTATGCATTTAACGAAGATGAGGGAGAGCTTCCAGAGTGGTTTGTGCAGGAAGAGAAGCAGCACCGGATACGGCAGCTGCCTGTTGACAAGAAGGATGTGGAGCATTACCGAAAACGCTGGCGGGAAATCAATGCACGGCCCATCAAGAAAGTAGCTGAGGCTAAGGCCAGAAAGAAACGGAGGGTAAGTAGCTGAGATTGCCTGAGGTTAGGAGTTGCTGGGGAAAGTTAGAGAAAGAAGTCATCTAACTGAGGCTCCCCTCCAGATGCTGAAGAAGCTGGAGCAGACCAAGAAGAAGGCAGAAGCTGTGGTGAACACTGTGGATATCTCAGAACGAGAAAAGGTGGCACAATTGCGAAGGTAATTTGGCGAGCAGCAGCCACAAAGACACCGGGTTAAGTAGAGTTCCAGAGAGCGGACCATAACCTGCTTCTTTCTTTTACAGTCTCTACAAGAAGGCTGGACTTGGCAAGGAGAAACGCCAGGTCACCTATGTTGTAGCTAAAAAAGGTGTAGGCCGTAAGGTCAGGCGGCCAGCTGGAGTCAGAGGTCATTTCAAGGTAGTGGACTCTAGGATGAAGAAGGACCAGAGAGCACAGCAACGGAAGGAACAGAAGAAAAAACACAAGCGGAAGTGAGCAGAGAGGCATCTGGAGAGACAAAGACTAGGAAGATGTGGTATAGTTCATTCTGGTGGTTTTGGCACCTGCTGTTGCCCATATGATTAGGGGAGCTATTGTGTGCCTACAATTCTACAATAGAAGTCCTTCTTGCCTCTTGAAGAATGGTCATACATGAAAGCACCAAGGGACTATTTTTGATTATGACAGACTGATACCTACCCCCCAATCTTTCACGAAGGACTTGGGATGGAAACACCTTTTTTTTAATTTTTTTTTTTTTTGGTTTTTCGAGACAGGATTCTCTGTGTAGCTTTGTGCCTTTCCTGGATCTCGCTCTGTAGACCAGGCTGGCCTCGAACTCACAGAGATCCGCCTGCCTCTGCCTCCCGAGTGCTGGGATTAAAGGCGTGCGCCACCACCGCCCGACGGAAACATCTTTTTTAAGCCTTAAGGGGAAATTCAGTGTGATGGCACTGTTGTAGCCTACTGAGCCATGTGGTTCTTGAGTCCTCTCCCACCCTTTCCCATTATTTGAATAAAATGAAGATAACAGAACAAATAACTTTTCTGATAGTTTAATAAGCAAGCACTTCCCCACATTTCACATCATAGGCTGCACTGTTCCAAGCCATAATTTAATATGTAGCAACTACTGTACGGTAGAAACGACAGCCCTCAGGTCCCAGTAGTAAAACATTTACTAGCGAGCAAGCAGAGAGGAATGCACATCTTAAAGAAACCTTCACAAAAAAAAAACAAAAAAAAAAAAACAAAAAAACAAACAAAAATCACAAAATTCAAAGTTTGTATATTTTCATTTTATAAACAAGATAGAACAAAAATCATCAGAATCATTTCAGCAAAAGTCTTTTCTACTATTGGGGCAAGTTAAAAAAAAATTACAGTAAGACACTTTCAAAGCTACTGTTGGGGTTGGTTTTCAATGGTAAATTTAGCAGTGCCCCAGGCCTGGGTGATGCCGTAATTCTTCAGTCCCAGTGGCTTAGGATCTCAACACCCGAGTCTGGAAGGCTGCCCTTCCTACATGTCTCAGGGCTGGAAACAAAGCTGTCCGAGGAACCTGAGTATCAGGTACCTCCCCTGCAAACACCTGAAAGCACCAAACTGTTTCCCAAGCATCCCTAACAGATTGAAGGTTGGGTTTACAGAAGCCAACTCCAAAAATGGGACTGCCTGGCCACAGCTAACAAAAAAATCCAATTTACAGATGTTTATAAGGTGACATTTTAGTAAAAAATATAAGCTATTATAAACCTAGAGTGAGTTTTGTGCCCTATGAGGCCCTTTCTCCCTAAGTATCTTCCACTTAACCTCCTTATAACTCACCCAGAGGAACAAAAGCTTCCCAGCTCTCTGCTTTCCAGGACCAATGCAGGTTCCCAAGAAAACATCTGAATGAACACCAGATGAAGGTATATGTCTCCATGCTCCAGCTCTCCACCAAGGGCAGGGGGCCCTTACATCTTGGACCCCAACCCAGCCCTGAGACACCTAGATACCAAAATCTTTCTAAAAATAAAATTAAAGACAACTGATTCACGCTGATATTCACATACCCTCTAACTGTCCCATCGACTTTTCTTGCGTTTGGGTGGCTCTGGAACAGCAAAACCATCAGGTGTCTTATCTGACTTGCTGTCCACTTTGTCTATCTTGCTGCTGTCCACCTTGGGAGGGTCCATCCTGTTTTCACGATTAAAGCCTTCTTTCCTGCTTTCTCCATTCCTACCATCATTTGTACCCCGGCTCTCTCCATGTCTGCCGGCACTTCCTCCGTGCCTGTTCTCTCCGTGTCGGTGGCCATCAGTATGACGGCTGCTGCTTTCTGGGTAACGGTATCCATCTCCATGGCGACCACCATCTCCATGCCGATTGCCACCATCTCCATGACTATGACGGCCACCACCCCTGTTCTCAGTATATCTCTCTCTCTTCCCATTGCCACCCCCCATCCCTTCACGGCTGTTACTCCCTGAAGCTGTGTTGTTGACTCCTTGGTTTCCAACAGAAGGGTAGGTCACTGGGGCACTGCTGATATTCCCAGAACTGCTGAAGCCTGGGATGTTCTTGGCAGCACTGGTGATGGGGCTGTCTGGACTATTATGGCCCTGCTGTGTTGAATTAGTTGGAACAGAATTTAAGCTTCCTGCACTAGTCCATCCACTTGCCCCAGCAGAAGAGCTTCCAGCCTTCTGATTACTTAAACTGGCTGCAACAAAGTGACTCTTGTACTGGGACTGAAAGAGAAAAAGATATCAGGAATAAGTATAACAACAAACTTGAGTATACAACCAAGTCTGACAACGGTAAAGTACACAAAAACCCCACTTGCATATCCAGGCAGGATACTGTTAAATCTCTATGTGAACTTCGAGTAAACAGAAGGCTCTAAATCTAGAATGAAGCTTACAGACTCAACTACTATCTCAGGGAGGTCTCCCACTCTGCCAGGAGTTACTGTTGAAAGCTTTCATTAAAAAAAAAAAAAAAAAAAAAACAAAAAATAGATTTTATGCATTTTAAGTATTTTGCCTGTGTATACTTTCTTTTCTTTGTTTCTTTTTTTTTTTTTTCTCAGACAAGGTTTCTCAGTGTCCAAGCTGTCCTGGAACTTGCTCTGAGGACCAGGATGTCCTCGAACTTAGAGATCCACCTGGCTCTGCCTTGAGTGCATGCGCTACCAGCGCCTGGCTTGTGTGCACATATTTATGTGTACCACATGCATTTCTGGTGCCTGTGCAGACCAGAAAAGGGTGTCAGATGCCCTGGAACTGTAATCAAAGATGGTTAAGTAGCCATGTGGGTGCTGACAAACCAAACCTGGATCCTCTGTAAGAATACAAGTGCTCTTAACCACCGAACCAACTCTCCAGCCCCCTGTTGAAAGCTTTTAAAATGGAATGTTTATTTCAGACCTGAAAAGCTGCTTTCATTGCTGTCAGTCTATCTCCCATGGCTCCTGTGGAGGGCTTGTAGGCTTCATAATTGCTCATTACATTGTTATTATTTCCTCGGTCCTAAAAAAAAAAAAAAAAAAAAAAAAAGAACCAAACATACTCATGAGAATGGGAAGTAGATAAAAAAGCAACTGTCACAGACAGCCTTACCACACTGAAAATCCAGATCCAGGGCTGCAGTAGGTGCTGCGTATTTTTTAGAAGTTATTTCCTTTTTGAGAAAAGGTACTATAATGAAGAGGTATTTAAAAATGCTGTGTCCCTCAACCCAGTAAATTTATTTCTGGAAATTAACCTCAAAGATCAGAATGCTATCAAATTATACTCACAGTATGATTGTACATTATATCAACATTATATTAAGTATAAATGCTAAAGATGAAAAGGACAATAATGTAGCACAATGTAGCTTCACAGCTTCTGAGTGACACTGATAAAAGATCTGAATCTATTTCTTTTTTTTTTTTCAAGATTTATTTATTTATTTATTAAGTATACGGAAGAGGGTGCCAGATCTCATTACAGATGGTTGTGAGTCACCATGTGGGTGCTGGGAATTGAACTCCGGACCTCTGGAAGAGCAGTCAGTCAGTGCTCTTAACCTCTGAGACATCTCTCCAGCCCCTGAATCTATTTCAACATTTGCTGGTGTGTAACTTTTAAGTTTCATTATCTGCAATCACTTACATTGGTTAAAGACTGAAATAATATTTGGAGTGGCACTGGCACATATAAAGTGCTCAATAATTATCAGTCAACACTATTATTTCTACAACCAACATTACTGTAATATGAGGAATCGCTGTAATGACGAACAGGCAAGCCAGCGAGTTGAGTGCTTTATTTACCTAACTTGTGAGACCATCCAGGTCTTCTCAAATGATCAGTTTTCAGTGTAGACACCATTTCTGAGTATAGTTTTAGCTTTGTGACCATCTTAGTAACAATTTCAAGCAATAGACTCTAGGCCAGTATAGAAAGGCTTTAAAAAACAGACAACTGCATTCCACACATATCCAGAGTTTTTATTTAATTAACAAGTCTGAAGTGGGTGATGAGTGTGCATGTCCTGGTGGTCAAGGGATTGCATCTGAGATGCACTAAAGCCCAGACTAACCCTAAGTAAGCCTAGTAAGCCAGGTACACATACATGCTTCTTCCACAGCAAGTTTCCTTATAAGAAACAGCACTGCACTGACTCAGACCAGCAGATTAAATACACACGCCCTGGGACACAGGGTTTTGGCCTCAAGAGCTGTTCGGGTACATCAAAATATCACCAAAATTTAAGACACAGGACCTATCGTAGAGCGTTGCTGTGGTATGAACTTACCGAATTCTCTGAGCCTAGCCCAGGCCGCTCTCTATAGCCCAAGCCTCCTCCACCAATGTTCAGCTTTTTGCCTTTCCCTCCTTTGAAGCGGGATTTCCGAAACCAGGCATTCTGCAATGCAGACAATTCAAGGTTAAGCCCGTGAAGGGAGAAAAAGCAAAAGAAAGTAAAATGAGTCAAAAAGAAAACGAAGTAGGCAGGAAGAACTTTTCTGCCTTGGCCTTGAAGCAACAGATAATCCTGAACTTCTGAACCTTCTGCAGCCACTTCCTAAGCACTGAGATTGCATGCATTTGCTACCATGTACAGCTGAATAGAAGGTTCAAGCACTCCAGGCAAGTACCGTGCCAACAAACCACGCCCCCAACTCTACCCTACCTTCTTTTGGGTAGCTTGACACACCAAATTTATCAGGTCGCTTAGACGCTTAGACGCTTAGCTCGTTTCCCTTACTGCTCCTTCTATCAGAGCCTCCAGGAAGGAGAGTGAGTTAGCAAACATAAAATGTAACATAGTTACGCTGCCTATGTCTAACTTTAGAGAGGAAGATGAATTTCTATTTTACTTCTTAAAAAACAAAACAAAACAAAACTGGGTAGAGGTGGTGCATGCTTTTAATCCCAGCACTTGGAAGGCAGAGGCAGGCAGATCTCTGAGTTCAAGGCCAGCCTGGTCTACAGAGTGAGTTCCAGGACGGCCAAGGATGCAAAGAAAACTGTATCTTGAAAAACAAAAGTCAAAAAAACAAATTCACTTGTGTGTGTGAGACAGACAGAGAGAGAGAGTGTTTATATTTACTAAGTGCATGGAGGTGTCTACAGAGGCCAGGGGGCATTGAATCCTCTGAGATGGGAGTTACAGGTAGCAGCTGTGAGTCACCTGATGTGGACGCTGGGGACTGAAGCAGAGTCTTTTGAAAGAGCAGTAAGTATTCTTTTTTTCTTTCCCTCGAGACAGGGTTTCTCTGTGTAGTTTTGGTGCCTGTCCTGGATCTAGCTCTGTAAACCAGGCTGGCCTCAAACTCACAGAGATCCATCTGCCTCTGCCTCCCGAGTGCGGGCTTAAAGGCATGCGCCACCACTCGGCCGCAGTAAGTATTCTTAACCATGAAGGCCATCTTTTATTTCTTTTTTTTTTTCTTTTCTTTCTTTTTTTTTTTTAAAGATTTATTTATTTATTATGTATATAGCATGTATGACTGCAGGCCAGAAGAGGGCACCAGATCTCGTTACAGATGGTTGTGAGCCACCATGTGGTTGCTGGGAATTGAACTCAGGACCTCTGGAAGAGCAGTCAGTGTGCTCTTAACCTCTGAGCCATCTCTCCAGCCCATCTTTTATTTCTTAACCCATCTATAAATACCATTGCCCATAAGCTTACATGGGAGCAAAGCTTGTAAAGAATAAATACATTCAGAAATGAAGGAAAAAAAGGCTAGGTAAAATAAGGCTTATTAAGAACTGACTAAATTTAGGGGCCGGGGAGATGGCTCAGAGGTTGAGAGCACTGACTGCTCTTCCAGAGGACCCAAGTTCAAGTCCCAGTGCCTACATGGCAGCTCACAACTGTCTGTTACCCCAAGATCTGACATACTCACACAGACATACATACAGGCAAAATAGCAATGCACATAAGATAAAAATAAATAAATTAAAAAAAAAAAAGAACTGACTTTAGGATAGGTGGTGGTGGTGTATACACCCTTAATCCCAGCATTCAGGAGGCAGAGGCAGGTGGATCTCTGTGTGAGGCTAGCCTGATCTACAAAGCAAGTTCTGGAACAGCCAGAGCTGTTACACAGAGAATCCATCTCAAAACCAAAACAAACAAAAAACAACAACAAAAAAGAACTGACATTAGCTAGGCACTTGGAAGGCAGAAACAGGTAGATGTCTGTCAGTTTGAAGCTGGCCTGGCTATGTAGTAAGGACAACCAGGGTCACATAGTGAGACTCTGCCTCAATACAACAAACAAATAAGCAGAACACAAATGTCAGTGTTAAAGTCTCACCTGAGAATTATACACTACTTGTCTAAATATTGAGAAGTATGATAGGCCTGGAAAAAGTACTGAGCACAGAAAGCCTAAGACACAAAATGGGTGTAAGAAAATGCCATGCGCTGGGCAGTGGTGGCACATGCCTTTAATCCCAGCACTCGGGAGGCAGAGCCAGGCGGATCTCTGTGAGTTCGAGGCCAGCCTGGGCTACCAAGTGAGTTCCAGGAAAGGCGCAAAGCTACACAGGGAAACCCTGTCTCGAAAAACCAAGTAAAAAAAAAAAAAAAAAAAGAAGAAAGAAAAAAGAAAATGCCATGCAAGATGGGTGTGGTGGTGCATGCCTTTAATCCCAGCAAGTGGATCTCTGTGAGTTCGAGGACAGAAAGGACTGTTACACGGAGAAGCCTTGTCTTCGAAAAACCAGGAGGGAAAAAAAAGAAAGACAATGTCATGCAAATGTATCCTTTTCAGAATTTTAGTTCAGCTTTGCTCTCCACTGAGCAAAGGGAGAGAAAAGCATCATTTCCCCTCTTTTCTGCACTGCAGTCCTTCACACTCAAGGGCATTTGTTTACAGACAAGGGCATCCCAACAATCCAGCTGGGCTCCATACCGGGCTCAAACAGCCAAGTCAAACAAACATTTCCTACTATCTGAACTTGTCTTAAGGAAGAGGCACTACAATGTTTGCCTAGCACACACAAGATCTCGAATTTAATCTCTAGCACTGCAATAAAAACAAAAGTCAACTGTCCTGAACACACTTGTAATTTGAGAACTGCATGGAATAAGTGATTCAAGGTGTAATTTGGCCATACTTAGTTTTGGAATAGAGCATATCTGGAAGAGGACAATCAGTATGGTCAGATATGAAATATCAGTGTGTAAAAAATACTTAAGGCCCACTAAAACAGAGGCAGGGGATGTAATTCAGTAGTAGACTACTCACATAGCATGTAAAAAAAAAAAAAAGACAACCCTGGATTCAATCCCTAGTAGCAAAACGAACCAAAAATAACAAAATAAGCATCACAAAACTGTTTCCTTATTAAACAAACAAATAAAAAAACCAACCATATATTTTTAGCCCTCAAAAAGAGAAGACTTAGGGGGAAGGAACAAGAGAGAATAGTGGGCATCTTCTAAGGTTAAACTTCCTCATAAGTGTTCTATGGGGTAAGCAGGAAGAAACTAAAGAAACAGATTTCAGCCCAAAGAAAGGAGCAGCTTTTCAACAGAAACTGTAGAAAAGAACATATACATGAATTCTACCATCCCCAGGTACCAGGTCTACATTAACCACGCCCTTACTGACCATTTTCTTTTCAAGTTCTCTTACGTTATCTCCCTCCCCTGCCTGCTGAACTTTCTTACTCAGTTGTATAATCTCTATCAATTTCAAGGGCCCATGCCTCACCTGCATTGCCAGGTCTAAGAGTTCCTTAGAAACATGTTGGTTGGCTCCTTCCAGGTTCCGGACAAGGTCCCCAGCAAAATTGCTGTCCTTTGGAGTCAGTAAGGTATAGGCCACGCCCTTCTCACCAGCTCTTCCTGTTCGCCCAATCCTGTGAGTGTGGGTATCAATGTCTCGTGCTACATCATAGTTGATGACTGTCTTAATTGAAGGAATGTCCAGACCACGGGCTGAAATACAAAGTATTCAGATTCTTTTACTTTTCATCTGCAGTTAAAAGAAAATCAAAGTAACCAGAAATGCTAGTTATAAGAATGTACATTTCCTGGCTGGGCAGTGGTGGTGCACACCTTTAATCCCAGCACTTGGGAGGCAGAGGCAGGCGGATCTCTGTAAGTTCGAGGCCAGCCTGGGCTACAGAGTGAGTTCCAGGCTCCAAAGCTACACAGAGAAACCCTGTCTCGAAACCTCCCCCCCCCCCCCAAAAAAAAGAAAAGAAAGAATATACATTTCCCTTATCCAGGCAAGCTCATGGCTATAAAGCCAAGAATAAAAAGTAATTCATTCTACTGGGAGTAATATGAATATATATATATACAAATTCTGTGGATAATTTTACTGGAATCATACCTGTAATCCCAGTACTTGGAAGATGGAGGCAGGAGGATCAGAGTTCAAGTTAGTCTGGGCTATACACAAGAACTTATCTCAAAAAGCAAAACAAAAAATTCACACAAATTAGCCCTCTAGGGTTCCAGTAGTAGTGTTTGCATGAGGACCAGAGTTCAGTACCCAGGACCTGTGTATGTGTATTTATCCATGTACATACTACAGCATATATATAGAGGGCAAAGGAAACTTGTGGGAGTCAGTTCTCTCCTGACACTATATTTGAGTCCTGTATACCAAGCTCAGGCTGTCAGGATTGGTTGGCAAGTACCCAATGAACCACCTTTTAGGTCCAAAGTACTAGGTTTTTGTTTTTGCTTTTTCCCCTTGGTTTTTTGAGACAGGGTCTCTGTGTGTAGCCCTGGCTGGCCTGGAACTCAGAGATCCTCCTGCCTCTGCCTCCCTAGTGCTGGGATCAAACGTGTGCGCCACCACTGCCCAGCTCAAATACTCTGCTAAACTCAGCAGAGTAAAGCCAAAAGATTAAGGTAAGATACGCACTGCAGTAGACACAAGGGCATAAATGTTCTCTCCCAGACAGTCTCTAGCTGCAAGGTTACTTTGATGATAGAGAACCCTAAGTCAAAGTGGTCACAGAGTTGCTGCTCTACATAGGATAGAGTGGGAGTGTTCCATCGGACCGACCAGATGCTATAGGTCTCATAAACAGGGTAGGGAAATACCTATATGATAAAGACTAAGGTTAGGGTGAAATTCATACTCTTACCTGCAACATCAGTGGCCACCAGGACGGGGATGTCCTTTTTCTTAAAATCTGAAATGACCTTGTTTCTTTCACTCTGATCCATGTCCCCGTGGAGCAGACCAAGGTTATGACCTTCCTGCTTAAGGTTATTGGCTAGTTCTTCAGCATTGGCTTTTTTAGTAACAAACAGGAGAACACTCCCTGAAGAAGTAAACTCCACCAGACGCCGGGTAAGCCAGCTCCATTTACTAGGCCCAGAATGGAGTATCTCCACAATCTGTGTCACATCTTCATTTGCCTGAGAGGAAATAGAGTAAGCAACTGTGACGCTGGTACAAAACCTAATATCTTTGGGTCTTCCTTTATTATGTCAAATACAGCTTAAAACTTACTATTTTCTCAAAGCACCTTGCCCACCAACTCTTCCTGGTATGTTCATATCTAATCTGTATGCCCTAATGATCTGTAATGATTTTTTTTTTTTTTTGGTTTTTCGAGACAGGGTTTCTCTGTGTAGCTTTGAGCCTTTCCTGGAACTCACTTTTTAGACCAAGCTGGCCTCGAACTCACAGAGATCCGCCTGCCTCTGCCTCCCAAGTGCTGGGATTAAAGGTGTGGACCACAACCACCCGGCCTGTAATGATTTTTATATGCCTATTCTTATTACTCCCAGGGTAGTAAACTATTTTTGAGGGTCTTGTCCACTCATTGTCGTAAGCACAACTTACATCAGCATATTAAGAACTGAGGACGTGACATATTAAGGTGCTTCACATTCAAACACTTTAACAGTAATCATGAGAAGGAATAGACATGGTTGACTAATGATGACATGTTTCAGTACAGAAGATCTGTTTCCAACACAAAGAAATGATAAACACTTGAGGTGTAGGACATGCTAATTATACATTACATACATGTATTGAAATGCCACTGTATCCCATAAATAGTTATAATTATGTGTCAAAAAAACGCTATTGTCCTGATTGGGTTTTTGTCAGCTTGATACAAGCTAGCGTTCTCTGGAAGGGGAACCTCATTGAGAAAATGCCTATAGCACATTTGGGGGTATTTTCTTGATGGCTAGTTGATGGTGGAGGGCCCAGGGACTGGGCGCGGTGCCACCCCTGGGCAGGTGGTCCTGGGTTACATAAGAAAGTAGGCTGGGGCTGGAGAGATGGTTCAGAGGTTAAGAGCAGTGGCTGCTCTTCTAGAGGACCCTGGTTCAATCCCAGCACCCACATGGCAGCTCACAATTGTCTGTAACTCCAGTTCCAGGGAAAAAGATACCCTCACATAGACATACCTGCAGGGAAAACACTAATGCACATAAAAAAATAAAAATAAAAAGGAATCATTTAAAAAAAAAAAAAAAAAAAGGTAGGCTGAGCAAGTCAGTAGGCAGTGTTATTCCATGGCCTCTGCTTCAGTCCTTGCCTCCAGGTTCCTGCTCTGATTCTCTTCACTAAGACTACAACTGTAAACTAAAATAAACCCTTTCCTCCCCAAGCTGATTTTGCCCACGGTCTTTATCACGGCAACAGAAACCCTAACAAAGACACATTAAACAACAACAGCAACAAAAACTAGGAAGGTAATCTTAAGGAATTTTCTTTTTACTCCATTTATTTGTGTGTGTATGCATATGTGCATGCTTCCATGTGTTACCGCACACACATGAAGGTCAGAGGACAACTTATAGGAATTAGTTCTCATCTTCGATGATGTGGGTCCTGGGGATTGAATTCAGACTTAGAGGCAAGCACCATTACTGGTTGAGCCATCTACTGGCCCCCAAGAAATTCTCTAAACAACCTTAACTGAATTCCAACTTCAGATTCAGAGAAATGACCACATAAGGGCATATGTAGGTAAGCATGAAATCAAACTTATTCTTACCAGACCCCAAAATTATCCTATACCACCCTATGCAGATTGCTTTACCAATTATTTAAATATCCACAGTCTAACTTACTGAGTCTTCCAGGCTGATTGTTTTGTTTCTTTTAAAATTTAAAAAATTTGTGAAAACAGACAGGTGTGTTAGTGCAGGCCTTTAATCCCAGCACTTAGGAGGCAGAGGCAGGCGGATCTCTGTGAGTTCAGGCTAACCTGGGCTACAAAGCGAGTTCCAGGACAGCCAGGGAAGTTACATAGAGAAACCCTGTCTTGAAAAAACAAACAAAAAAGATGAAACAAATATAATTCCCATATACCCATCACTCAGCTTCCATATACCAACAATGTGCCACTCCCCTCAACTTATGTATCTTAAAGCAAATCTAATCCATGTTGCACCATACATAATATTTTAATTTTTAAATCATTCCTGAAGGGCTGAGGACAGTGGCGCATTCCAGTGGCCTTTCATTCCAGCACTCAGGAAGCAGAGTACTAATCTACAGAGCTAGTTCCAGGATATCCAGGGCTACAGAGAAACCCTGTCTCAAAACAAAAACAACACCAACAAACAAAACAACAACAAAAACCATGAATTAAGAATCAAACTCTATGTCCCTAGAAGAAATTCTAGGACCCACCCTGCCTAGTGTAGGATTACCTCTCCAATGTCGCCCTGCACCACTCGAATAGGGTCAATTAAGATGTCTCTGGCCAATTTTTCAATCTTTTTCCGAAAAGTTGCACTGAATAACAGAGCTAAAAGATAAAAGCAAATTGTGTTAAAAAAGAAATAGCATTTTTTACTAAATCTACTCCTTAAGCTTTTGTAATGTAGCCGATTCATTAAACAAAAATGATTTTCTTTCTTTTGTTTTTACTTCATTTTCAACGAAGAAATGAGTTGTCAAAATGGTCCAGGAAAAGGCTCTGATTTCAAATCAGCATCTAAACTGCAGCAAATTATTTATTTTCAGTTTTAGCATCTATAAAAAGTGAGTGGTTTGCTGGGCCTGGTGGCATGAACCCGTAATCCCAGTTATTTGGAGGATGAGGCAGGAGTATTGCAGGTTTCTGGCCTGCCTAGGCTACAATGTCCAAGGACAGCCTAGTCAGCTTAGTAAGACTACCTAAAAAGTAAGGTGGAAAAAAAGGGGGGAAGGAGGATGGATATATATATAGCACAGAGAGGTACGGTGCTCGCCTAACATGCAAAAGACTTAGACTCAGTACTGTAGAAAACAAAAACAAAAAATACAGGAGTTACATCTAATGATCTCTAAGGTCTTTTTGGCTCAAATAAATGGTCATTAACTCTCCCCTTTATAGTTATCATGAGTACATACATAGTAATTTTCACTTCCATAACTGTGAGTACTTATAAAACAGGTGTTCATTTTGAATATAAATATAGCTGTATTCTAAAGCTGCTTCATACATATACATACTCTGTCTGTCAGGACGGACATGACTCGCTATGGACCGAACCTGGTACTCTGAAAGAAACAGAACAGTAATCAACACAATACTGTAATGCATTTAAGAGAGGTGTGAAAAGTCACTTTAGTAAAATCCATGAGAACTTTCAAGGATTAAAAAAGTCCTGAAACTACTAGACACCATTCAGTATGAAATTTCAAAAAACTTCAGAGCAGCTAAACTGGGTAGATAGTAGTTATATGGAAATCTGCATAGCCAGTTAAGCCAAAGAGGCCAGGAAAGGACCCTGTTTGACTTACTATTCACCTATCCAAGAATATGGGCTGTAACTTTCAAAGGCCTGTGAGTAAAATAAGGAACAGAGAAAACATTCCCTGTTATAAGCACTTGGAATTTTCTCAACACAGTCAAGATTAGCACACTTCCCTCAGAAAGCTCTACAAATGGCTTATGGCTTGGTCTACACCCCTTCTTTGGAAATCCAGAAGTATTTTTAACTTCTTTCACGAATAAAAAGTACCGATTAACTCTAGGAAGACACAGAGAAAACTAACTTGACCGTGGGGACAGAAGACACTGATAATTCAAAGGCATACCAAATCCCATGTCAAACATCCGATCGGCTTCATCAAACACAAGGTAAGAGACCCTCTGAAGATTAGTAGCTTTTTTCTTCACATGGTCAATCAGCCGACCCTGGGAAAGTCACACAATGAATAGTAAGTATAATTAAAGATTCACATAGACATTTACAGCTACACTCCTGGAAAAAGTGTCAACTCTTTGGTCTTGGACAGAAATGGATACTCATCTGACTGCCTTTATGCAACGAATTCAGAAAAATAGAAAAAAAACTTCTTTTTAGACAGGGGTTTATGAGTGGCCTGGAGCTCACAGACGCCCACCTGCCTCTGCCTTTTAAGTGCTGGGACTAAAGGCATGCACCCCTATACTTAGCAAGAATAGAATTCTGAAAACTCAAGCTCTTCCTTTATATTAATTATGGTTTAAATTCTATGGACAAGCGGGCCAGAACCATTCTTGTAATATGTTCTGAATAGAATTTTAAAAATTATAAGTGAGTTTTGATGTTTAACCTGCATCTTCTGGGCAGCTCTAAACATTATCTGAGTATTTTATGATTCCTCACATTCTTGGTAATCACAGATTCAGCTTTTAGGAAAGCCTAAGAAAACTTGTTTGAAATAGGAAGGAACTTGTAGCTGCTAATGCATGGGTCATGGATGTTATAACTAGATTTCGGTTTAGTCAACTAATCATAATTAAACCAAAATGAAAGGAGGCAACTCACCAGGGTATTCCCAACCTAGCTTTACAATTTAGAGGGGATTCTCCTCAAGATTGATCATGTTTTCTCTATTACAAGGGATTGAGAACCCACTTGAACACAAGATATACTCACTGGGGTACACACAACAATCTCTGCTCCTTCCTGAAGAGCTTTGGCCTGCTCCCACATGCTCCCTCCTCCATACACTGCCACTGATCGAAGATTATATGCTTTCCCAAACCGCTTACATTCTGCGTGGATCTAAAAAGTCATTATATTTTACAAACAATAAATAAGCTTAACAAATACTTTTGCCGTTACTAAAAGAGAGTTCTAAACAACACAGTGTGTGCTATTACAGAAAATCAAAACCTAGACATGCCTAGTGGCACAGGCTTCTAATTCTGGATGACTGAGAGGAAGATAACAAGTTTACGTCCAGCCTGGATAATTCAATGAGACACTAACTCAAAAGACAAAAACTAGAACAAACAAACAGAAGAGATGAGGCATAGAGCTCAATACTTGCCTAGCACTTAAGGGCTCTGTGCTCAATTCCTATTACTGAACACACATCCACACCTTTACCACCACCACCAACCAAAACAACAGTAACAACCAAAACCAAGAACAAAAACAAAACAAAACAAAAAAAACCATGAAAACAAATATGGGTAGGAGAGATGCCAAAACATAGAACATGATTTAAAAAAAACAAAAACAAAAACAAAACCAACAATCTTTGGTTTGTTTGTTACATTTTTTATTTTGTGAGGCAGGGTCTCTCTATGTAGTTCCATCTGTCCTGGAGCTTGATATATGTACACCAGGCTGGACTCAAACTCAGAGATCCTCCTGCCTCAACCTGCTGAGTGCTGGGATTAAAGGCATGAGACACCACACCCAGTTTAATCATAAAATAAGTCTATAATCTTGTTTTGAATCATTCATCTTATTCTTGATCCTATCATTTTAACAGGAAAATTAAACTCACCAGAGAAAACATTATGACCTTATAATAAAAACAATTCCTACAATACACCCCTTTGAGAGTAAAAAAAAAAAAAAAAAAAAAAAAAAGTTATCCTTGTTACAAATAACATCTAACATTTCTCAAGACTTTTCTAGGAGAATAATGTGAATAATATGATGTAAGTGTCAGTCACTGAACTATATACTTAAAATGGCTGAAGATGGCCACTTTTGTATATAGTTTTATCACATTTAAAACAGAAGTCGGGGGAGGTTGGGAAGACAGCTGAGTGGGTTAAGCACTTGCCATGCAAGCATAAGGACTGACATTCAGACTTCTAGAACCCATATAAAAGCTGGGTGAGCATGATGCCCTGTCAATAATCCCAGAAGCACCCAGGAGATGGAGACAGAAGGCTACAGCCAGACTAGCAGGAACAGCCCAGCAAACGGTGACGATGAATCTAGGAGGACACCCAAAGTCAGCCTCAGGCCTCTTTTAAGTGGCCCCACATGTATGTGTGTGCCAATGCAAGCACCTCAAAGCAACGAAAACTAAAAATTCACAGGTCACTCTACTCACTGTCTCTTGCTGGTTCAAAAGTGGAAAGGAGCCTTTTACAAAGCACATACCTGTTGACAAAGCTCCCTAGTAGGACACACAATCACAGCAATTGGTCCATCGCCTGGTTCTAATTCCTTCTGATCCATTATATGAATCAACATGGGCCAAATAAAGGCTGCCGTTTTCCCACTGCCTGTTTTAGCAATACCAATCATGTCTCTACCACTTAATGCTACAGGTACACCCTAGAGAAGGAGAAAAGAAAGAAAAGGTATTTATACTCTAAATTTTCAATTCTAAAGATATGCTTGGGAAAACGACTACAGATGACCCTCATCTCCAATGGAACAAAAATATCCCAGGAGACACACACACACACACACACACACACACACACACACACACACAAGCTGCATCCTGACATTCCCATCAACTTGATTTAAAGTAAACATTATCTTCATGTGGCTCAGCTATCATTTATACATTTAAAAAAAGACTTCCATTTGTATCAATATATTTTAAAAAAACTTATGATTTATAAAAGAAGCTATTAAAATTTTTTGAATGGAAGTGGTTAAGACCACTGGTGGCTTTTCCAAAGGGCTCAAATTCAATAACGAGCACCCAACACGGTGGCCCCTAACTGTCTGTAACTCCAGTTCTAGGGCATCCACCTCTCTCCCCGGCCTCTACAGGTACTGCATGCAATGGTCATCAGACATACATGCAAGTAAAATACCCACAGGCATAAAATAAAAAAGTTAATTTTTTATGTTCTCCCTCAAAAAGAAATAGACCATTTATACACAAATTTCTCATTATTTTTGTAAAGGAATAGATAAACCCCACATTTGAATGGGAAATAGAAGCTATTAGTCTCAGTAATGAAATAGTAATATACAAAGGAATTCTAGTTATCAAAAGCACCAAATATATCCACGCACAATTTTTTTTTCTGAGGTTTAGGCAACAAAGTATTTTCTTCATATCATATGTTCAAGGTATTTAGCAGGTATAAAAACATTTTTCCAGCCAGTTAGCAACTTCTTACACCAGTTGCTTCAATCTTTAAAAATTTCAGGACTTTAAATACAATTTAGTGGAAGAGAATTTGGTTAGCATCTATGAAGCCCTGGGTTTGATCCCTAGTACTGGAACCACAAAAAAAGGGTTTTTTGGTTTTTTTTTTTTTTGGTTTTTCAAGACAGGGTTTCTCTGTGTAGCTTTGGTGCCCGTCCTGGAACTCACTCTGTAAACCAGGCTGGCCTAGAACTCACAGAGATCCGCCTGCCTCTGCCTCTCGAGTGCTGGGACTAAAGGTGTATGTCACCACCGCCCAGCAAAAAAGGAGTTTTAAATAAAACTATAGATTTCTTATTGCTCTGCTTCATTTTCCTGCCATTATATATTACATACCTGACATTGTATTGGAGTTGGCTGTGTGTACTCCGATTTCCGAATCTGGTGCATAAGTTGTTCATCAAACCCAAAATGAGCGAAACTACTTCCTGGTCTAGGAGGTGCAGCACCAGAGACCTAGAGACAAAGACAATTGCCAATATACCAGTACTTTCATTTTAAAAGCATTTAAAGTTCAACAATACCCACTCAGATCAAGCATTTTAACTAAGATATAAAGAGTGAAAAGTAAGTATATGTAAGCAAAAGTATACACCAAAAAGGCAAAACAAAAAATATCATGGTAAGAATTCCTGACATAGTTCAATCAAATGGTCTTAAATGACTAAGCACCTAAAACTATCTTAAAATCAATTTTCTCATAAGCAAAAGTCATTAACATTGTTTTTGCCATTCTGAATAAACATTAATGAGGATAACAAAAAATTAAGATTACTCTTGAAGCAAATTAAAATTGCAAAGAAGATTAAAATCAAATTTATAGCCACTGGTTAGAAAGATGCAACTTACTGATGTTTCAAGAGTTAATGCTTCTCCTAGTGATGGTCTAGACACTATCAAGCCTTGTTCCAACTAGCTAAAGAATGGGGATTATTGACCCTATTTTGTCTACACAGTAGTAGTAACTTTTCATTGCTTCTCTGATGATGCTCATGATTTCCAAGAAGGATTTTATTACTAAAGGGTTTTTTTTTTGGTTTGTTTTTTTTTTCTTTTGTTTTGTTTTTAAGACAGGGTTTCTCTGTAAACCTGTCCTTTGGAACTAGCTCTGTAGACCATGCTGGCCTTGAACTCAAAAGATCCAACTGTCTCTGCCTCCTGAGTGCTGGGATTAAAGATGTGCACCACCACCATCTGGCTATTACTAAAGATCCTTATTTGAGAGAAGGAGTACTAGTAACTTCTTGGAAAACAAGAGGGCAAACATATTTGTGCACATATATACACACTTACAAACTACTTTGTCTTTGAAAACTGGAGTTTTCAAACACCATTTAGCAACTAATAAAGTAGAAATAGACCACAGTTATTCACACTAGAGTAAACATATTCTCTTTGTTACTTGACTTTAATACATAAAAACATTCTAAACAATATGGTAAACGAGGAGCAAAACTCAATTTTTTTGGTGGGCAATTTAAAGTATTATTATAAAACTATACGTAGGTTTTTTTTTTTTTGTTTTTTTTTTAAAGACAATCACTTATTTGAATACTTAAAAAAAAAAAAGATTTGTGTGTAGATATTCAGAGAAGAAGGTCTGAGACCTCTGAGTTTGATGAATAGGTGTTTGTTTGTGGGATGTCTACTACTTATGTGGAAATATCTAAACTTCAGTCTTCATGATTAAGTAACAAGCATTGAGCCAACTCTCCAGGCCTCCTCATTTATTTAATATTTTAGAAAGAGTACACTAGAGGCTAGAGAGATGGCTCAGCAGTTAAGCACTGGCTGCTTTTCCAGAGGTCCCGAATTCAATCCTGAGCAACCACATGGTGATTCATAATCTCTAGTGGGATGTGATGCACTCTTCTGGAATAAAGGTGTACATAATGATGGGGCACTCACACATTTAAAAAAATAAATCTTAAAAAAAATATACACTATATGTAACTTGAAGCAAATATATTGTAATTTTAAAATATTCTAACACTTCATAGGTTCTTCACATCTATTATTAATTCTACTTCCTGTCTCTGAATAAGAGCTTTCATTGCTAACCCACCCAGCGCAGTAGCACAAAGTTGACTAAATATGCAAAACAAAATATAGGGCCAGTGAAAAGACTCAGCAGGTAAAGGCACTTCACACACACACACACACACACACACACACACACACACACACACACAC
>CABHPQ010165849.1:0-25116 GCA_902168405.1 Peromyscus aztecus | reverse complement strand
CACACACACACACACACACACACACACACACACACACACACACACACACACAGAGCTTTTAAAAAGAGAAAGTTAAAACTGAAATAATCTTTCTGAAATATCATCTATAGGACTAAACAATCAAATCAGGACACAAACTCCAGGGCTATAATATACTCTCACTAGTAAATAAACCCAGGGTTATTATGTGGATAAAGAGTAATTCTAAACTCAAACCAACATTAACCTAAGAATACTTGCTTAATGATTCTTACCCGAAGGTTGAGTTTATGCCGCAGGTCTATTAACTGCTGTGGAGTGAGGTTGGTTATCTCCTCATGTTCATTGTAAAAATTTTTCTCAAATGGTGGATAGTCAATCTGCAGGTCCAATTATTCAAAGTTAGTCTAGAATTCAAGAGTCAATCCTGTAAGTTTGATTTTAATGTAAAATTATCAAATATTCTAAAAACAAAGGCATTCTTGTAGAAAGTGAATTCATTTATTCTTGACACACATACTCCTAAAAAGCACAGCCTATATTTTTCCCAAGTCCTACTTTCAAAACAGATACCAATCTACTTCCCAAAGACACCTCAGACTTTGATAACACGCAGCAGAACCACTGTAGTGTTAAAGGTCTCAGAGTAAACTTTTCTCTTTTAGTTTATTTGAGACAAGGTTTCTCTGTGTAGCCCTGGCTGTCCTGGAATTTGCCTTGTAGATCTGGACGGCCTCAAATTCACAGGGATTTGCCTGCCTCTGCCTTCCGAGTGTTGGGATTAAAGGTGTGTAATACCACCACCTGGCAGAGGAAACATTTTTTTTTTTTAAAGCAATTATTCCTTAAATAACACTTAACTATGCTTGGGATTAAGTAGCTCATCCAGGTCCAAGCATTTAAAAACATTTCCAGTATTTCCTTTAGAGACAACTTTGTCTTCAAAAGGATTTCTAGTTTTTTGTTTGTTTGTTTGTTTTTTTAAAGCATGGAGTTAGGGCTGGACAAATGACTTCATATGGTGCTCTTGCAGAGGATCCATGTTCACTTTCCAGCATCCACCTTGGGTAGCTCATAACTGCTTTTAACTCCAGCTCCAGAGGTCAGACCCCACCACCCTCTTCTGGCCCCCTCCTTGGATATTGCACTCATGTGCACATATTCCTACCACACAACACATCATTAAAAACTACTAAAAAATATTTATTTTTATTATTTATACATGTCTGTGAGAGTGTATGTCACATATGTGCAGATGGCCAAGGAGGCTAGAAGAGGACATCAGATTCCTTAGAACTGGAGTTATAAATGGTTGTGAGCTTTCTGATGTAGGTGTGGGTGCTATGAACCACAATGAGTTCTTCTGGAAGAGCAGCAAGCACTCTTAACTGCCCAGTCACTACTCCAGTTATAAAATAAAATCTTTAAAACCATGAATTGCTCACATAACTTATTAAAATTAACGGCCAAGCCTATTTTGATTGTCTTTTGAGAGAGTGTCTCAATGCGTAGCGAAGGCTGGCTTTACAGTGCTGGGATTGGAGGCCTGCACCACTAATGGTTTCATGAATTAAACTCTGGGGATTAAACAGCAGGCTTTGTGTATAGTAGGCAAAGCACTCTTCAACTGAGTTAGATCTCCAGTCCCAAATTTTCTTTTTATAGCATGAAACTGTTTACAATAAGCCCTTTTGGATTTGTTTGTTTGTTTTTAGAGACAGGGTTTCTTGGTGTAGCCTTGGCTGTCCTGGAACTCTCTGTATTACAGGCTGGCTTTGGACTCACAGAGATCTGCCTGCCTGTCTCCTGAGTGCTGGGATTAAAAGTGTGTGCCGCCACTGTCCAGCACCTTTTGGTTTTGAAAGAGTCTCATTCAGTAACCAAAGCTGAGCTGCAACTCACTATACGGCCTAGGCTAACCTCAAACTTTTGACTCTCCTCCTGCTTCCGCCTTGTAAATATTGAGATTATAGTAAGCTAGTTTATATATAGGCTATGAATGCCTCATAGAACTTTTTTTTTTTAATTTATTTTATTTTACAATATAATTCAACTTTACATATCAGCCATAGATTCCCCCATTCTCCCTCCTCCTGCTCCGCCCCCCTCCCCCCGGCTCACCCCCCCATTTCCATCTCCTCTAGCCTCATAGAACTTCTGATCCAAAAACTTAGCAGAAACTAAGATCCCAAACTATGAAACTGTATCAGTTTGAAACAAAGAAAGAAATCTAATACCTCTGAATGATCAATGGGAGGAAGAGGATCAATAATTTTTTTGGAGGGTGCAATTGGATTTCCATCACTATCATATTCCAGATTGTCTTCCTCCTCCTCCTGAACCACCCCAGCAGTTGGGTTTTCTGCCATGTATCGAAAGTAAGCTTCCTGCAGGAAAGCACAAGAACATAATCAAATTCAAGTACAAAGAAAAGCATTTCTACCTTTGTTGTCAGTGCACACAAAGTGTACCGTAAGACTGCTTAGTTTAAACAAATACCTATCCAATAAGGATAGACTTTCACTAGCAGTGATTTCTTTTACAATAGCAGTACTCAGAATCAATGAGTAAGACAATTAGTATTACACAATGATTTGACTTATTAAATAAAAGCCTTCCTGTTTGTGGGGACATCTCACTACCTTGCCCAGAGCTGAAGAAAACATGCTTTGGCTTTATACCAATCCAAGTTTGGAAGTTGACACTGATTAGAGAGGTCACAAACCTGGAGAGGTCTATGCGTCTCACCATCTCACAACTAAACAATGGAAAAAGAAAATACTAATGGACAGTTACTGATGTTCCATCTAAGTTCTAAGAATTACAAACTGCTACTGGAAAGAAGCAAAGGACAGCAACAGACCCCATACCACTCTATTACTGTTTTATCCCAGTAAACTAAAATTTAGGAAAAAAAAAAAAAAAAAAAACTGAATAAAAGTTCATTTTTTTTTTTATGTCAGTTGATCAAAAATTCCACCTTCAACATGGGGGAAAGCTATATAAATATCTTACTAACAGGTCACAAAGGTAGAAAAGGAGCAAGTCATTTAGTGAAGGCAAGCTCTAGCCTGTCCCCAGTATAGGCTTTGTGGGGTAAAAATAAAAGATAGAAATACTGCATAGGAACTCACTTGGTCATCTTCTTCTTCAATGTCATCTCGAATACCCCTGGAAAAACAAGCGGAGAAACAAACTTCCCTGCAAATGTTCCACATACCCAGCTCCATACTTACAGCAGATTAGTGTTGAGTTCCAAACAGTATAGGAACTCTCAACACTAACTAACGAGAACAAAGCAGCAATAAGCATACTATAAATGATCCACCCAAAATATATGTGTGCCTGAACTCCACGAGCTAAACTTTCCCTCTTTTTCCAATGAGATGATGGTACCCCTAGAAACATCAGTTACTAACTAATGTAAGAAGCAAAACCTTTCTTTGTGAAGACAGGTACCAAAGGAGACTAATCTTTGTCAATATATACAACAAACATTAACACAGTTGTGTAAAGTTATCACATATTAAAAAGAAAAAAACCCTCCTGGATTCAGTATACAGTTTAAAAAAAAAAAATCACAACTTTATTGTTCCTGCAGCTTCTAACTCTAGAATAATTGCTCTCAGTAAAAATCAGGTACCCTGGAGATGGGGAGAGAAAGAAAAACTATTTCATTTGGGGAATGGCACCACTGCCACCTGCTGCACCTTAGTCTACTGCATAAAGTATTATTGCTTACTTCCCACAGCCATCTCTCAAATCAGACTGTCTACCTAACTCAGAGCATTTGCTATTCCTAAGGCAGCCTGCACACAACACTACCAGCATAGAGGAGCTAGAAGACAGCAACACAGAGCAAGCACCAAAAGATGGCTGACTCTCCACTTGGCACAGAAACCTTGGGAGGGGCCTGGGCAGGACTGACTGCCAAGCAAAGAGAGAAAAAGGTCCAAACATGTCTGGCAAAAAGGTTTTAGGAGTGTATTCAGCAAAGGAAAAAGATTTCTTTTCCAGAAAAAAAGCATTCAAGTTTCAGGGTTTGGTTGCTAAAGAATAAGTTCACTCTTTAGATGAAATTAGGTTTTATTCCTAATTTTCATATGGTCTTATTATATAATCAAAACTTCTAAAAACTGATCGCACAGGCATTAGTCTATTTAATATTATTATGAGACGAAATCCAAGACAATAAACCCACACTTTAGTAACTGTACTTCCTTTACCCTCACTATAATTCATTTCCCGTTTCCTGGACAATTATTTATAACCAAATACTATTCTACCAAACAGAATGCCTTTTAGTTTTTACAAGTGCAAAGACTCTGCCACCTTCATACCTAGAGAAACACTCAAGATACAGAGATATCTCAAGTAAAGATATTTGTGTACTTTAATATTCTTTCCTTTATAAATTGTTTAGAATAGTCTTTTCCATACTTCAACAATTTCTATGTAACCTTTGTGAAAGTGAAGAAAACAACTTACTTTACGTTTTTTCTTTCCTTGTCCTTTTCTTCAAGTCTCTTCATGTCTCTAGCCGCCTGATCCTAAGGAAACAGAAAGCTATGTGAAATCATATAATTTAAAACACTGGAAGAGGAATTTCATTATGAACGATTTATACAGTGAAAAATGTTCAGTTTTCCTTATGTGTTTGGTCACTTGCATTTTCATATACTCTTTCAGGAAGCTTTGACTAGTACTTTGCAAAGACAAATATAAAAACATCTTTTGCTATACATGGATTTCACAATTGTTTAACACATATCATACATATACATATAAATCCATATACTTTTTAAAAAAATGTTTAACTTACCACCAATAGTCTTTGGTAAATTTTTAGAAAAGGAAATAACTGGCTACAGATGTCTTTAAATTTTAAATCAAATGTTTCCATCAAAGAGGAATTATTTTTAAAAGAAACATCACATACTACTACTTTTCAAGGAACTGAGCTGCTAGAGATAAGGCTAGGGCTATCAATTGAACAGGACACCAATGATGTCATTACATATGAAGCAAATGACTACACTCGCAGAATACATTCTTTGTGTTTTCTTTTGTTTTGTTTTTTTGAGACAGAGTTTCTCTGTGTAGCCAGAGGTTGTCTTGGAACTCACTCTGTAGACCTGACTGGCCTCAAACTCAGAGATCCACCTGCTTCTGCCTCCTGAATGTTGGGATTAAAGACCTGTACCACCATGCCTTGCTTATTCTTTTTAAAGATTTATTATTGTTATATTTATATATTATTTTATGTGTATGAATGTTTTGCCTACATGTATGTGAGTGTACATGCTGTGCCGTGCCTGGTACACATGGAGGGCAGATACGGATATCAGATTTCTTGGAACTGGAGTTATAGACAGTTCAGAGCTGCCATGTGAGTGCTAGGAGTTTAACCCATGTCCTCTGAAAACTAGTATGTGCTCTTCCCCACTGAGCCATCTCTCCAGCCCCATATATTCCTTTAAGCCTATATAAATCTTTCTTTAGAACACTGTCTAAAAATAAACCTTCATCAAATTCAAGTCCTAGAAAAGTTCATACATTATAGAAGTACGCATTTGACATTAGGAATTCAACATTAGGAATTCGTATTAGACACACCTTTCAAAATTTGACAACTGATCTCTCTGTTCTTAGCTAAATAAATCTCCTAATACTTTACCAACGACATCTAGGAGCATGTTAGTGTACTCAAAAGATTTAACCTCCAAAGAACTTCAACTATTTAAATGTCAAGCAAGAGAATCTGGCCTTTCTCAGTAGTTCATTCAAAAAGAGCCCTATCAGCTTACAAAACTATAAATTAAATCTAAATTTAAACCTAAAACAACAACAAAACTAAGCTGATTTTTCTTATAATTCATCAGTAGGATTATCAAGAAATAACAGGGCTGGAGAGATGGCTCAGTAGTTAAGAGCACTGGCTACTCTGCTCTTCCAGAGGTCCTGAGTTCAATTCCCAGCAACCACATGGTGGTTTACAACCATCTATAATGATAACCTACCCTCTTCTGGTGTGCAGGTGTACATGAATACAAAACATATATTCAAATATATAAAATAAACAGATAAATATTTTTAAAAAAATGAACGAATGAGATTTTTTTCTGAGATATACTGTCCTGTAGGATATGTTCCTATCTGAAGAGCATGAAAAAAAAAAAAAAGTGTATAAGCTATCTCAAACACTACATAATCTTTCATTTTTAAAGTGAATTACTTAACATTATTTATTCAATACCTACTATCTTGCAAGCAAGACACATGCATTTCCTTAATAATTTGAGAAAGTTTTGGTAAATGTCTTCAATGGTTTGTAATTTGCAAAATATATAAGTTAGAGGCAGGAATGAATTCAAAGCCAGTATGGTCTACATAGTGAGCTCCAAGACAGCAAGGACTACATAAAAAGACCTTGTCTCAAAACAAACAAAAAGCCCCTGAAGTAGAACTCAGAGACATAAAGAATATGGGGAGTAGAGGTGAATTCTGGGTTAGCTACCTACTAGAGGTTTATATTCTTAGACATGTAAGTTGGTTTAAATAAAAAATGAGAAATCTAAATACCTAACAGGTGACAAGCTAGCAATCAGTGAATGAAGCCAGGGTAAGAAAACCTGCATACATTCCTTGAGCACGGGTCTTGTGAGATGAGCTGTCAAGGTGCTATGATGCTATTCAGGCGCCTGTAGGAGAACAGGTATCAACGGTCTTACTCGGTTCCATGGTTGATAAAAGGTGGGCAAAGGACACATGGAGGATATGATTTAGATATGAAGTGTTCCTAAAAAGGGCCCTATGCTGGGTTTAGTGACTAGCTGGTGGCTCTACATAGGAAGTTCTGGAAACCTGAGGTGGTGGACCACATGGTTGTCTTGTTTCTGGCCTCTTCCTATCTCTCTGCTTCCTGGACATCAAGATGTGAATTGTTCTGTTTCATAATGCCTTCCCCATGACAAGGAAGTGACTCCTGTGAAACTGTGAGTCAAATAGGCCTTTCTCCCCGAACTGGCTTTCCTCAGGTATGGACCGAATGGCGTTGTCAAACCAATACAGGAATTCATTCTCTTATTCTACTTTTATATATTTGAAGTTTCCCATACTTTAAACATATAGAAAGTAAAATGTCAGAGATGAGAAGAAAATGAGAAAATGCAAAAATCAGACACCCTAAGACATTTTAAGAAGGCAGTCATGATTTCAATTTCTATAGAGAAGTTATGAATGTTGATAAAGTTGATAAACAGGAAAGGACAAAACTGCAGAATACAGAATTTCTAAATCTACGTACGGAGTTTTTTAGGTTTAGCTTCCTTATGAAGTATGGATTTCATAAATGCTAGAGTCCATAAAACAGTATTCTACTTAAGAGTATACTAAGATTATTACAACAAAACATATATTTGAGTAACTATGTTCAAATGTTATAATTTACTCTTCCTGCCACTTACTACTGATTACCTCTGAAACAAAGCAAAAAACAAAACGAAACAAAACAAAAAAACCACAAAAAAACAAAAGCCAAAACAAAAAGACTGGGGGAGGGGGGGATCTGTTAACTATTTAATTTGCTCAATATTTTAATGAATCAAGAGCTGATACTTGCCTCTACTTCAGCCATAAATGCTTCCAAGGGATCATCATCACTGTCAGAATCCGCGGGCTTAGAATGGAACTGCTGGCGGGTAGGTGAGTTTTCAGCAGGAATGTAAGGTAAGTCTACATTGCTGGAATCTTCTTCTTCATCTTCAAAATACCTGAAAATTAAAACAAAGACCAGTAAAGTGACTAATATAGAGACTGGAGCCTTCATCTAACACAAACTTTCATTGTGGTGTGTTATACTGTTCAGACTTCTCAGCTGGGTTTGAAACAAATACACCAAACTCCCCATGAATTATATAAAACTCTTCAGTAGGTTTTAAGCTTCAGTTGACTCAAACACCAAAATTATGTGTTCATTATGTTAACTAGTGATTAGTGATTAGAACACTAACCAGGAAGAAAGTATCATTCATGGAATAACAATATAAGCAAACGTACAAATACTGTATTCCTTAAAGTAAGCAAATTTGACAATAAAGCAAGCAATTCAGCAGGGGTTGGGGTGGGGGAGGGAAGAACCCCAATCCTGGAAGTTATTACTATTATTTGGGAAGCAATATTTCTTTGCTTCAATTTCTGCTGAAGGAATGAATAATCCTCATCAGTTCAATTCAATCACCAAGAACGATCACTTACGCATTTTCTTCATCAAAGTTGGCCCGTTTAGATCCAATCTTGTAGAAAGAAGGAAGCTGCGGTGGAGCAGACTTTCCGAATCCCGAGGACGAGCTGGCTGCCCCAAAGGCACTGTGGGATTGCTGTGGTAGCTTGGCTTCCTCCTTTTTCCCAGCACTGATGGCAAAACCTCCAAAGCCAAATCCCCGCTTAGTTCCAGGACCACCTTTATTCCAGTTCATGATGCCAAGGACTGATGTGAGGAACAAGATGTACACATATTAATGTGATTTTTTTTTTTTTTTTGGTTTTTCGAGACAGGTTTTCTCTGTGTAGCGATGCACCTTTCCTAGATCTTGCTCTGTATACCAGGCTGGCCTTGAACTCACAAAGATCCACCTGCCTCTGACTCCCGAGTGCTGGGATTAAAGGCATGCGCCACCACTGCCCGGCTAATGTGACTTCGTAAACAACCTCATTAACCTTCATGTCATTTTCAGTGTCTACTCACAAATTTAAATTTTTGAGGGATTGCTCAGTTAAGAGTACTTGCCTCATGTGTGCCAGAGGCCCCAGCACCACATAACTTGTAACAATGGCCTTCAGATACAACTATAACCTCAACCAGATAACTCCTTTTCCCTATAATATTGAAAAAACTATTACTCATTTTATTGGGATCCCAAATAAAAGGAATACTTTTATTAAGTTGCCTAAAATAACTTTTTCTATTGGAGGGGGTTGCCAAAAATGCTCTGGGGCCTCTAATATGGGATAAGACATTGTAAGACAATCTCCTAGTCTGTATCTTTATTATTATTAGTGTGTGTGTGGTTTTGTGTGTGTGTAAGGACACGTAGACGTGTGCTATGGCACAAGTGTGGAGATGAGAGAACAATTCTCAGCAGGTTCTCTTCTGTCATCTTGTGGGATCTAGAGATCAAAACTCAAGTGTATCAGGCCTCTACTAAGGTATCTCACTGGCCCTTAATCTTTGCTTCCTTCTCTCCTCTCTTCTTTTTCATAGTCTTAGTTGGTCTCAAAGTCAGAGATCCCCCTACCTTTGCCTTGAGTGCCATAGATTAAAGGTGTGTGCCACCATCCCGGCTTTAATACTTATTCTTAAGAATTTATATTGAACAATGAAGAAACAAAACAAACCTTAAAAAAAATCCAAGATCCACAATTATAATGCTTGCTATAACAAAGACTGAACCTGGCATGGTTGTGGATGCCTGTAATCTCAGCACTCAGGAGGCTAAGGAAGGAGGCTTGGGAGTTGAAGGCCAGTCTGAGCCACATAGCCAGCCCCAGAGACTAGTCTCAGCACAGAGCAAAACACTGCTTCGGTGAAGGAAAAAAAAAAGAAAGAAAAGAAAAGAAAAAGTTATCCCAAACTAAAACTAAAAATGGTACTCTGGTAATAACATCCAGAAGAATCAAAGAATTAAAACCTCAAAGACTAGACACTATCTAAACACATTTCTGAAGAGACAGCATAAAAACCACAAATTTATTTAACAATTGCCCATTAGAACACCATCCACCAAGAAATAAACTGCTCTGAGTATTCTATGGTTAAAGACTACAATGTAATGTCCTCAGTATCAACAAAATCAGTTTACATTTTTTTTTTATTAGTCTTGGCCTCAAAACTCTTTAAAAACAATACAATTGGGGCTGGAGAGATGGCTCAGTGGTTAAGAGCACTGGCTGTTATTCCAGAGGTCCTGCAATCAATTTCCAGCAACATTCTGTAATGAGATCTGGCACCCTCTTCTAGCCTGCAGACATACATGCATGCATACATGCAGACAAAGCACTACATACATAATAAATAAATAAATAAATAAATAAATAAATAAATAAATAAATAAATCTTTAAAAACAAATAAAACAATATAATTTACCTAAGTTTTCGAGGAAAGCAAAAACCAAACCAAACTAACTCAAAAAACAACAAACCAACCACTCAGCAAAAAGGAACAAAATTTCAAACTACCTGAGGCTGGGCACAGTGGCACACACCTTTAGTCCCAGCACCCAGGTTGTAGCAGATGCATCTCTGTGAGTTCGAGGCCAGCTAGGTCAGTCAGTATTATATAATGACTCTGTCTCAAAAAACCCAACACACACACACACCAGCAAAATAAGACTACTTGAAACTTCTTTTTCTAGATATAGAATTGTAATATCCTTTGATAATTTTCATGCACCTGTGTACACAAACACAAAGTCTGAGCAAAACTGTTACTGACTCTTTACTTGATATCCTATGATCTACTGCTGGTTCATAATATGTCTTTGTAAATCCTCTTTATTTCCTTAGCACAATTTTTAAAAGGTAATTTCTTAGCCAGGGAAATATACATTCTAAGACTTTAAAATTTTACTGATTACTTATATTTACAGACATGCCTATTACACACTGAGTAAAATGAGGGCATTAAGGTGGGTGGTGTGATTTTATTTATATAAAAGCATATGCTATATCCATATATTTAGAAGGCCATCAAAATGCCAACAGCAGTTGTTTTTCTTTTTCTGCTTTGTTGTTTATTATTAACAGGGAAAATCCAATGTTTATAATAGGCTCTGAAGCCAATATGGAGTTGACATTTAACATGACTGAAGAGATAAGGAACATATTTTCCTGGCACTATGCCCCTTACCTATATGTCACCTCTAAGTTGTCTGACTACTATATGACATCAGTTTAACTGGCTTGGAAGAGTACTTGAGGTATCCACTGTCAACCTTAGATTATGTTTAGCTCCAAAAAGGGACTGTTTTTCCTCAATTATGGCCATTCCACTTTCCACAAATTTCTTTCTTTTTCTTCTTTGTTTCTGTGTAACTCAGCAGTCCCCCTGCCTCTGCCAACCAAGTGCTAGAATTAAACGTGTGCGCTACCACCACCCAGCTCCATAAATTTCATTTTAGACCTTCCATAAATTTCAAGCAGTATAATTGCTCAAGTAATCCTGGCACTAGGAAAGCTAAGGTATAAGGATCACCTCACAGTGAGTTCTATATTAGCCTGGGGTCAAACATTTCGTAAGGTGTTCCTTCAACTAGGAAGTCAACATAATTTTAGTAAGATGAAACTTATGTAAGAAATACAAGTAAGGGCCAGAGAGATAGCACAGAGGTGTAGAGCACTGGCTGCTCTACAGAGGACCCAGTTCAATTCTCAGCACCACCTCAGACCTATCTGTATCTTCAGTTCCAGGAGATCCGACACCCTTGCACAGACATACACGCAGGCAAAACGCATAAAAACACCATAATAATAATAAACATAAAATAAAAATAAATAAAAAAAGAAATACAGGCAAAACAAAATTTAATGTCTGATAATTTTATTTATTTATTTTTGAGATAGGATCTGTCTACACAGTCTTGGCTGTCCTGGAACTACATAAGCCAGTCTGGCCTTGAACTCAGAGATCTACCTGCCTCTGCCTCCTGAGTAATGGGATTAAAGGTGTTGACTGCCAGGCTATCTGATAATATATATTTTAAATCATTATCTTTTATTTTATGTGGTAATTTTGCTGGTATGTATGTCTGCATACCACTTGCATGCCTGGTGCCAGCAAAGTCAGTAGAGGGTGTCAGATCTTCTGGAACTGGATGTACGAATGGTTGTGAGGTGCCATGTGGGTGCTGGAAATCAAATTCAGGTCCTCTGGAAGAGCAACCAGCGCTCTTAACTGCTGAGCCATCTCTCTAGATAGCTCCAGTGATAGTATTTTTAAAACAGTCTATAAGCCTATCCTTATAAGAACTCTAAGCAACAAGATGGACTTTTAAACATTAACCTCATTTTCCCCATTGTATATTGTAGGAATGCTGACGTCCTGAGTAAATGCGTATTGTTGACATGAGCATGGCTACGTCAAGTACCACAATACTTCAGCCACAGAAATGACAAGGCCTTCCCTCAGTCAGATTTTGGCAAGCCCCTCAAGATAGTGTGAGCACAAAGTATCAACCACAGCTTCATCCTAGATTACTGATGATGACTGAACCTGAGACTGCCCTCCCCTGCTGAGATGAGCTGGCCAGCCTCTTAGTTCAGCTGTGTATAATAAACCCATTGTGTTTCCCAACTGTTAGTACACCTCCATCACATAGTGCATGATCCGCCTGGTCTCAGCTTTTTTGTATGTGTGTTTGTCATTTCTTCATTCCCTGTTGCCCCACTCAGGTCAAAACTATGGAGGTCGTAGCAGTATATAACACATATTAATGAGCCAAGGAAATCAGAAACCAGAAAGAGGAAGGATGGTGCAAAGACTGAAAGCCTGCTGAGGAAGTAAATGTATTTAGATTCTGGGCATCTGCTCAGTGGTAGGATAGAACAATGTGCCTAGTACGCATGAAGCCCTGGGTTCAATCTCAGTAACACATAACAAAACCAAATAAAACAATGTCTTCTAACAAAGGAAGTACACTAAGTTTGTTGGTGGTTGGAGAGGGGTTCCTAAGCTGATTAGAGGTGAAAGATTCAAAAGTTTTCTTTTTTTTCTTTCTTTCTTTTTTTTTTTTTTTGGTTTTTCGAGACAGGGTTTCTCTGTGTAGTCAAAAGTTTTCTTGGAGATGACACTAAATTTTGAAATCGGAAGGAGCATTAAATCATAGATGCACCCAACAGTCATCATTTTAGAACAAGTGGGGAATGTCTACAAGTCCAGCATTCCAGAGGCCAGTCTGGGCTACACAGCAAAACTTCTTAAAACAGAAAGTAGAGAAATTTTTAATTCAAGTAACAGGAGCCCAAATTCATCCAGAACTCAGTAGCAGTCAAGTGTTGTCCCATTCGTGATTTATAATTCTTAAAATATGAAACATGTTAGCTTAGTTTACTTAGTATGCTAAGAACATAGGACAGAAAAAATTTTTTTTTCCAGCTAAAATAATCATTAATTCTGAACAAAAAGGGACATATTTCAGGCCAGTGTTCCAGAAAGACTGCATGAGCTGGGTGGTGGTAGCATGCACCTTTAATCCCAGCACTTGGGAGACAGAGGAAGGCACATCTCTGAGTTCAAGACCAGTCTGGTCTACAGGGTGAGTTCCAGGACAGCCAGAGCTACAGAGAAACTCCGCCTCAAAAAACCAAAAAGAAAAAGAAACTGCATGAGAAACAGCAGGGGAGAAAAATTAACAAGTTTGAAACCAATATATTTCATCATAGCATCTTCATACATATGTCATATTTTGTTGGCTTTGGTCCCAAATAACAGAATCTTGAACTAAGAAATGCCTATAAAGAAGGAGAAAAAAAAGTAGTGGATCTGAACCATTTATTTAAGTATCCAAGAGAAAGAATCAACAGGACAGCATGGTCAAAGAGTGATGAGAACAAATTGGGAGGCTTTAAAGATTGGGTAGAGTTGTACTATCATCAACAAGACATGCAAAACTCAAAGAGCAATGAATGCTGGGAAAGCAAAGGAGATGCCAAAGAAAGTGACTGCAGAGATCTGATTGACATGTTTGTAACTGAGAATACTGACATAGATAAGCCAGCAGAAGGAAGGCACAGTGAGAAGAGGCAATATAAATCCAGGGTATGTCAATATTTAGGAATGGGCAGGAGAAAAGATGCTTACATTGAGATGTGAGGAATGGAGATTAACACAGATAAGAAGGGGAAGTTCATAATGCCCTAGTTTTTACTTTGTTGTAAAAAAAAAAAAAAAAAAAAGATAAGCAGGGCAGTGGGCAGTGGTGGAGCTCAGAGGCAGAAGGAGCTCTGTGAGTTCAGGCCAAACAAAAACCTAAACACTCTTTGCTTAGGCTCTTAAGAAACAATCTGTATTTCCTAGCACAATGTTTGAAAAACCATCTACCACTGGTTAACCAATTCAAAAGGATAAGGATATTAAAAATTAACTATAGCACTGCTATTTTTGTGTCTGTTCAAAACACAAGTGCCCTCTTGCTAGCATGTATGCACAAACATGCACATATGTGGTGATATATGGTGTACCCTAATAAACTTTGCCTGAAGATTGGAGGACAGAACAAGCCACTAGACTAACACAGAGGCCAGGCAACAGTGGCACACACCTTTAATCCTATCACTGGGGAGGCAGAGATCTCTGAGAGTTCAAAGACACCCTGGACTACATGAGTAGTCTCTCTTAGACTACTCAGTCTAAGAGAGAGCCAGGCATTGAGTTGAGACAGGAAGTGATGGATGGGCAGAGAAAAGTATATAAGGCATGAGGAGACAGGAACTGAAGGCTTTTCAAGGTTGAGGAGTCCTAGAGGTAAGACATGGCAGTGGCTTGTTCCTTTGTCTCTCTGATCTTTCAACATATACCCCAATATCTGGTTCCGGGTTTTTTTGTTTGTTTGTTTTTTTAAAGATTTAATTTATTGTGTATACAGAAGAGGGTGCCAGATCTTATTACAGATGGTTGTGAGCCACCATGTGGTTGCTGGGAATTGAACTCAGGACCTCTGGAAGAGCAGTCGGTGCTCTTAACCTCTGAGCCATCTCTCCAGCCCTGGTTCCGGGTTTTTTATTAAAAGACCATTTAAAATTCAAACAACATCTGGGCACAAATTCACGAAAAAGGCACAAGCTCAGGCCGGAGCTACATGCAGCCGAATCTCCACCATGCCTGGGCAAGAGTCCCTACCCTGTTGGCTAAGTTTTTGTTGCAGCCTCCCTGCAGCCAACTCCATAGGTTTTGGGGCTCAAAAAACTACAGTAGTCAGCTACTTTTGCACACTTCCTCTGTGCAGATGGCTGGATCTTTCACTTGTTTCCTCTCCCAGTGGGTTTTGGATTTCCTTAGGCCCCCTCCTTGGGCTGCTGCCACACCGTCATCTGAATCGTCATTGTCAGCAGATTTAGTGAGTCAATTAAGATTTCTTAAAGAGAGAAATTAGCTAAAAGAAAGTCATCCCCCCTCCCCCCGCCACATTAAAAAATGGGAAACATTTTTACAATGGAGGGTGTTTAGTCTCTGATAATACATTAGACAGTCTGAAAATGGAACAATTAAATGAGAGGATAATTAATGTTGATGAGATATATGTAATGTCAATTATAAATACTATTTGATCATTTCGGTTTTATCATTAAAAAGCTGGTTAATATGAGTGTTAAGATAAAAGTTTTAGAAAAACTTATTAAAACAGATCATAGAGATCAGACCCAGACAGAAGAATTTAAAGGAGAACCAATCTCAGCACTGCCATTATAAGGTTACAGAGAAAACAGCCTAAGGCTTTCAAACAGCCAACCTTAATCTATCCAGTAACCTTACAGGAACTGCCGAATGATAGATATTCCCAAGACTGTGTACGAGTTGATTGGACTCCTGTGCAAATGCTAGATTTGAGGAGATTCAAAGAAGCAACAGTCTCATATGGCATCCACTCATCTTTCGTGAAGCAGATGTTAAACTCATGGTCAACTTGTAATGGAATTATCCCTCAAGACTGGAGACATTTGGTTACAGCCATCTTAGAGACTGGTCCCCAATTACAGTGGAGGACCTGGTGGAAGGATGAGGCTAAGACCATTGAACAACAAAGTAGAGGTAGAGGTATGAAAATTTCCCAAGATCAAGTTCTTGGAGAAGGCAATTATGCTGATATACAGAGATAATCTTTATATGACCACACCCTAGCTTTATGCGCATGGCAGCCTTGAATGCTTGGGATAGAATTAAAGAAGCAGGAAAGAAAATTGAGTCATTTACTAAAGTTATACAGGGTCCAAAAGAAACCTTCACTAATTTCTTACAAACACTGACTTCAGCAGTAAATAGAATAATACCAAATTCAGAAGCTAGGCAGATAATCATTGAATCTCTATGCAAAAGGGTAATTAGGCCATTAATGGCAAGATCTTGGAGGAATGGATCTGAGATACAATTAATATTGAATCTCATGATGATCATAATGATGCTTGGATAGGAGAGGTGATTTCCAAAGGTTTGAAGAAAAACAGCAATGTCAGATGTTTCAACTGAGGTAAACAAGGTCACCTAAAAAGGGACTGTAAACAGGGCATTCCTAGAAACAATGTTTTCTCAAGGAATAATTCCAACAGAACGCCCCTCCCTTCTGGATTATGCAGAAGGTGTGGCAAAGGCACACATTGGACTAACGAACATAGATCAACAAGGGGCAGTCAAGGTAATCCTTTGCTGTCGGAAATTCCCTGAGGAACCTCTCATAGGCCCCCATGTCAAATTCTGTTCAGTCCTTTCCTGTCACAGTGGAAGAAACTCCTCAGGGCAATTAAAGAATCTAATACCTATTGTAAAAACCATACTGCTCTGGATGATAGAACACCTTTAGAAAATAAAACAAAAATTTAAGGACAAACCATAAATAAAAATTGATAAAAATTAGATTTGGAAACTCCCCAAAGTTAGGGTTGGGGAAAGGTTTTGTTTTTGTCTTTTCAGGAAAATAAAAACAACCATCCTGAGGAATTTAAAGACCTTTGGACAAATAAACATCCAAAGAAGAAGGGAGAACTGCCTGGAAAAATTCACCAAGAAAAGAATAATCTGACCTAATGCAATCTCTGAAGTTTCCAAAAAGATGGGACCCCACAACGATACCATCAGGACAATAACACCATTAACCTGACAAACACCATCCAAAGATAGGCTTTGGACTACAAACTGCTCAGGGCAATATCGAGATGGCTAGCTGAAATGATACAGCCTCACAAGACTACTCCAATCAGGACTTGATCATAATCTTAAATTTTCTTTGTATTCCCATAAGACTACCAGCACCCCCAATCATCAGGAAATAGCCTAGAAAACTATGCCCACTTCCAAAATAAAAAAAAAAAAAAAATTGGATTATGGATGTTTGTCTTTGTTTAGAGGTTGGTTAATAATTGTTATTAGTCATAGTCAATCTCTTTCTAAAAGAAAGGGGGATATGATATAGAAACGTATTATATAGAAATAACAGAATAAAAAGGTAAATTATTGAATCTACTCTGAAAAGAAAAAAGGAAGAATATGAATATAAGATTAAAAAGGTAGATTACTGAATCTACTTTTAAAAAGCTACTACTAGTCTTAAATATTTTACATTGGATTGGATTTTTGTATATTGATACAAATTTGAGATTAATCTGTCAGAACATTCTGTGTATACATTTATACTCTTGTTCAAGGTATTGTACCTATACAGCTCATTTAACAATGTAACGCAAATCGCTAGTCCTTGAAAGTTATTACTGCCAACTAATTAGGATATAAAGAAATGTAAGTTAGCAGTTAGTCATTACAATCAAACTTGTAGTCAGGTTAGGTATGTTATCAAGGTCAAACAGATATATTTTAGATAGATAGGTCATCTTCAGACACTTCAGAGATCTACAGAATATGGCATTTAAGATGTTTTAATAACATATTCCTTTTTTTTATGACTATGAGACATATCTGCTCCTGACAGCACCAATCTATTTCAGAGAAGATGATGGGCATCATCCATATGGAGTTTACTTTCTTTGTAGCAAAAGTTAGCCACTGGGCAAGAAAATGGCCTTGCCTCGACTGCTGACAGTATGCTGCCCAAAATGGGACAAGCAGGACACAAAAGAAAGGACTGCTGAACTCTGCCAAGAAAAAGTAGGGCAGCCCTTCAGAAAATCCTGCTTTACAGATGAGTCTGTCAGATATGCTAGGCCTGTAGGCCGAAGATGGATACCCCAACATTGCAGAGGAACCTTGGGTGACTGTCTAGGCAGCCAGCTGTTTCTGTCATTTCTCACATATTTTGGAAGTTGCTTGTTTGCACTTCCTGCTTACTCAGTTAATATTATTTCCTTCTCGGGTCTCTGAGGGAGTTGAAGATTAGATATTTATAGTTACAGTTTTCCTTGTTAACAAATTCAGAAAAGAAATTCACTAAGAGGTGTAAAGTGTATAAGTTTGGAAGACATCAAAAGATAAGTTTTCGGTTGGTAAGACAAGTTAGAATAGAATGCGAATTAGGTACAATACTTTGGACTCACCAAAATATGATAAATAATAGAGTATTTTCTCTCAATCTGTCAAATGTTAATGGACTGGCCATTGTTAATGCAATTCTTGACTATATATATTGTATGTACTTATTGTATATAGTTTTTCTTGTATTAGTTATAACCTTTTATTATTTTAGACAAAAAAGGGGAAATGTGGTATTTTGTTGTATATTAATAAAATTTGCCTGAAGATCAGAGGACAGAACAAGCCACTAGATTAAACATAGAGGCCAAGCAGTGGTGACACACACCTTTAATCCTAGCAAACTTGGGACAAAGCCCTCTGGATCTCTGTGAGTTCAAAGACACCCTGGACTACATGAGACTGACTCAGTCTAGGAGATAAACAGAGTCAGGCAGTGGTGGTACATACCTTTAATCCCAGTATTTAGAAGTCACAGGCCTTTAATCTCAACATTAGGAAGGTTGAGTTGAGACAGGAAGTGATGGCTGGGAGGAGAAAGGTACATAAGGCATTAGGAGAGTTCCAGTGAGACAGGAACTGAAGGCTTTTCAGGCTGAGGAGTCCTAGAGGCAAGACATGGCAGTGGTTTGTTCCTTTGTCTCTCTGATCTTTCAGCATTTACCCCAATATCAAGCTCTGGGTTTTTATTATAGGGCTTTTAGAAATTTGAGCAACACACATGCATGCACAAACATTCACATGCACACACACTTTCCCTTGATTTATAATAATTGGCCTACTATACTATTCTTCCCACCAAGCTAGAAAACAAGTATCAAACAGCTCCGAAATCTCACCTCTGCCTCCACAAATACTTCTCAAATTGATGACAGAAAAGAAAATGGAACCATTCTGAAGTTTCAGGGCATATATTTACCACATGGCTTCCTATACTCAGGTAAACTTCACTAAAAACAAACTCAACAACAACTCCAGTTTTAAAAATAGGTAAGGGGGAGCTGGGCAGTGGTAGTACATGCTTTTAATCACAGCACTTGGGAGGCATAGATAGGGGAATGGATCTCTGTGAGTTAGAAGTGATCCTGGTCTGCATAGTGAGTTTCAGGACAGTCAAGGCTATACAGAGAAACCTTATCGCAAAAAAAAAACCCAAAAACCAATAAATAAAAGGTAAGAGGAAAAGGCTGGAGAGATAGATGGCCCAGAGGTTAAGAGTACTTGCTGCTCTTACAGAGAAGCCAGCCAGGTTTGATTCCCAGCACCACAGGGTGGCTCACAACTGTCACAACAGTTCCAGGGGACCTAAGGCCCTCTTCTGGCTCTGCTGGAAGCAGGCATGTACATGGTGCACACATATACATGCAGGCAAAACATTCATATACATTAAAAAACAAAAACAAAACCCAAAAAACTTTTTACATGGGTAAAAGACTTGAATAGATTTCTCTAAAGACAACATATAACTGGTCAGTAAACCACATGGAAAGCAAGCCAGGCATGGTGGTGCACACACGCAAAGTCAATACTCAAATACATCAAAAACAACAAAGGAAATGTAAATCAAAACCACAATGAGATACCATTTCATATCAATTAGGATGGCAACTATTAAAAAAGTGGGTTTCTCATAATGCCTCAAGCAAATCCCCCAGAAAACAGCATTTTAAGAAGATATCCTAGGCAGAGCCAGGCGGATCTCTGTGAGTTCGAGGCCAGCCTGGGCTACCAAGTGAGCTCCAGGAAAGGCGCAAAACTACACAGAGAAACCCTGTCTCTAAAAACCAAAAAAAAAAAGAAAAAGAAAAAAGAAAAGAAGATATCCTTAGCTGGGTGTGGTGACCCATGTGATCTCTGAGTTCCAGGCCAGCCAAGAATAAACAGAGACCCTGTCTCAAAAAACAAAAACAAAAAACAAAACAAAATCCTTGAAAGCAAAGAAACCCCTTGCTCTTGCCAAAGCAAAAGCTTTAAAGGTCAAAGCAGTACTGAAAGATGCTTAAAGCCACAAAATAAATAAGTAAAAACAGATTAGCACATCACCTACTTTCTGATTGTCCCCAAGACAGTACCACTCTAGAAACAACGTTAAGTATCCTTAGAAAAGTGCTCTCAAGAGAAACAAGCTTCATCATTATGCTATCAATTTCCCCTGCACAGTTGCCACGAGGAATACAGAAGACAATTTGTTGTATTCACTGTGGATCATCAAGGCTGAAAGGCAACTCTACCACACCCTCTACAGATTCATCAGGCCTGATCAAGAAAAGGCATATTCAGGTCTTTATTACGCTGTCAACAAAAAGTGGAATCATCTAAATTAAGTCTAGGGATTGAGGACATAACTCTGGTAAAGTGAAGGTTAGCAGAGATGTAGGGAAACTGGAACCTTTGCACATTGCTGGTAGAATGTAAAATGTCTGAGTAACTGGCAACTAGTATTCTTCTTTAAAAAGATCAAGAAAGGCCAACAAGATAGCTCAGTGGGTAAGAATACTTGCCAAGTCTGAAAACCTGAGTTCATTCCTTGGGATCTACAAGGTAGAAAGAAGAACCAACTCCTCCAAGTTGTCTTCTAAACACAATAAATAGACATATTTTTAAATTATTTTACTTTAGCTTCATATTAAATGTATGCACTTACACACCACCAAAACAAACAACAAACAAATCTATGACAGAATTAGGGGGAAAATCCACAAATATTTATTCTAATTGGAATTCTGTCAATAAATGTTTTGGTTTTTAATTTGTTTTTTTTATTAACTAAAAGAAGACAGAACTGGCATATAATCCAGCAATTCCACTACTGGATATACATCCCCCCAAAAATGAAAACAAATTTCACTCACTTTTACCACAACATTAATAGCAATAGGGAAAAGGTAGCAGTCACCCAAGTGTTCACTGACAGATGAATGGTTAGACAAAATAAGTTACACACATACATACAACAGAATATTACTTGGGTTTAAAAGAAAATTCCAGACAAGCTGTACAGTTCAGTGGTGTGGCACTTGTCTAGCATATGTGAGGCCCTAGATTTCATTCCAAGCACTGAAAAAAAAAAAGCCTTTTGAAAACTAAAACACCTGGCCGGGCGGTGGTGTCGCACGCCTTTAATCCCAGCACTCTTGGAGGCAGAGGCAGGCGGATCTCTGTGAGTTTAAGACCAGCCTGGGCTACCAAGTGAATTCCAGGAAAGGCGCAAAGCTACACAGAGAAACCCTGTCTTGAAAAACCAAAAAAAAAAAAAAAAACAAAAAACAAAAACTAAAATACCTAATTTGAAAAGAATAAATCCATATAGCAGAATCAACTCAAGCTAGATCTTAGTAATAGTATCCACTGCTTCATACTGACCATTACCAATTTCTGATCTGTGCTTCCCCTAACACTAAGTACATGCCCTCCTTTCTATCTTTACCTCCACTACTGCAACACTCTGTAACAAGTCTGATAGTTATCAAGCCCCCACATCACTACTAGAGTGATCATTATAGCAAAATATATGGAGTGCTTATTTGTGCTTATTTTTTTTAGGCTCAGAGGACATAGTCATAGAATGAAAAAGTCCCCAGGGAATTCAATGTGGTCTATGAGAGAGGGAAAAAATGAAACCATTCCATTTCAGACAGTAAAAATACTACAGAATGAAAGCAAGCAGGGTAAGAGCTAAGCTACCGCAGACACAAGTCAGAGGACTCACTGAGGTAAATGCCACACTTAACAGGGCAATAGTTCTCAAAATGTTTCAAGAATGTCTGTTGCGAGAAAATATTTTACTGTTTTAAAATAACCTGGACTTTTGAATTATAACCTGTTTTTATGTTCAAAAAAAAAGAAGATTTAAAAAAAAAAAAGAATGTCTGTTGTACTGGAAAAATCATGTGATATACATCTAGAAGCTCCATCTATAACTAGCAAACATTCCATAATACATAAGAGTGACTTTTATGTAGGGAAGTATAAAATGAAGTAAAAATGAGACCAAACTGAGAACAAAATGCATTTCTACACCCTTTGGCAGAATAGCATTGTGTCTGCTAACACTGTGTAACCAATGCACTCACTGTTCTACTTTGCTAAGATACTCAGAAAACCTCTTCTTTCAGATCTTGGCCTCATACCTTCCAAATACCAATTATACTTCTGTCACTCCCTTCAATTTGGTGGTTTTTCACAGTCGGACTGGGATCAGGCATTGAATTGTGGCAGTAAATGACTTTAACCACTCACACTACCTGGAGTTTCTACACATGCAGTTTCCAAAGAAAACCAAGCAGTCTGGTAGAGTTCCTACCACTCCTCAGATTGGCCCCCACTAAATCTGTTATTGACCTACTGAGGTCCTTTCTACCTGCACAGCTCATTTAAATACCAATTCTAGAGCATCAACATGAATAGGATTTCTGTAAAAAGTGGCATTTCTGTCAAACTCCTCTGGTCTGTAAACACCTGACACTTATTATTTGTGTTATTTCTTAAACACTATACATTTTGGATAAATGAATGCTTATCTTTAATCTCTCAGGCTTTTAAGAGCAAACACTTATTATTCATATGCTTAATATACAGTCTAAAGAGGAGCTACAACTTGAGTGAGGAGGATAAATGAAGATGGTACAAAGTCTTACTTGGTGTCTGGGTACCAAAATGTGATGGTTTAAGAAGAAATCTTTACAGAATTGTAAAATAACACCAGCTGGCTATATTCCAATTCTAGTTCTTTCACTAATAACATGAATCTCAAAGATGTTATTTAGCTCTCTGAGCTCTAGAGCTTCCATTTGCAAAATAGTGAGAATTATCACATACCTTAAAACCTAAAGTAAAAAAGTGAGTTAAAGGGGGGAAAGGTATGGTGATACATGCCTATAAATTCAGCACCCAAGAGGCTGACAGGGAGGATCCTGTGAGTTAAAGACTGGGCTAACAGTTCTAGACCAACGTGGTCTAAAGAGTGGGACTATCCAAAACTCAATAAATAAAAATCAAAGTAATACATTTAATGAAGCAGCATGGTAACATAGTGCTCAATACACATCTACAGACATGTTTATCATTTCTCCAGAAATCAATCTCTCCATTGGTAAATTGATAATATCAGCACTCAAGATATCAAGATCACTGAGTCCACAAGTGGGGTAAGTTTCATAAGAGAGCCACAATGACAGCTAGTTATTATCTACTCTACCCAATAATTTGCTTTGGGAACATCTTACACACTGTGTAGCCAGTTAGTTTCTTTAATGGTTTAATGGGAAATTGTAACACAATAGTAAACAGCTATATTCAAATTCTATTTTTGTCACCTTCTTTAAGGTAATGAAAAGCTGTACAAAAATCAATAATTTCTTTCTTTCTTTCTTTCTTTCTTTTTTTTTTTGGTTTTTTTGAGACAGGGTTTCTCTGTGTCGCTTTGGAGACTGTCCTGGAACTCACTTTGTAGACCAGGCTGGCCTCCAACTCACAAAGATCCGCCTGGCTCTGCCTCCCGAGTGCTGGGATTAAAGGCGTGCACCACCACTGCCTGGCTTCCTATCAGTTTTAATAAAACTAAGGACAACTATGAAATTGACAGAACACAAATTTGAAGGTTATCACAATCTAAAAAATTACAGTGAATGGAATTGTTGCAGTCTAAGTCAAAATTATCACTCCTCTGCTCAGACAGCCCCCATTCCGTGCAGAGTGCAGATATAGTCTTCAAAATAGTCTACATGGCCCTGGCTGTTCTGTTTTCCTCTCTCCTTCGCTGGCCTTATCTCCTATAATTCCTTCATTTGCTAAATGCTACAAACGCACTGTTCCTCTAACAGGACCAGCTCTGTCCCCTTCAAGGCCTTTATGATTGCTGTTCCCTTGCTCAGAACATTCAAAGGAATACGTCCATGGGTAGACTTCCCATCATCTTTTAGCCTGCTTAAATATCATTAGTGTACCTGAAGTGGCTCCCCTGACCACTCTCTTTTGCAAACTGCAGTTTCTCTCAAGCCTCCTTTGCAGGTACAGATTATTCTGTAACAAACAGTGTAACATAATTTTTTCTCTTATTGCTCATCAGAAAGTTTCATAAAAAGACTGGTAAAATGGTTCGGTGGGTAAAGGTGCTTGACACCAAGCCTGACCTGAGTTCGAGCCTCAGGACCCACGGGTTGGCCTCTGACCTCTACACATACATAAATAAATACGTGTAAAAAATGTATTTAAAGAAAATATCATGAGAGCAGGGGTCAGAGACTTATTAATACTTAAGTAGTGCAAGAGAGAACAGGCACAGAGGCAACGATTAAAATGTTTTAATACATCACATTAGGCCATGCAATTCTTCTAGGTAAAGGAAAATAATGTTTTCACCAAAGGAAAAATAAATGTCTGTATCAAACACTTACTGCTCACGTCCTACCTGCCCAGAACAGGACTGGGCTCTACAAAGTTTAAGCAAATTAAAACATGGCCCCTGCTGTTCAGGAGGTATGTGTAGGGGATAAAAGAGAAATACTATTTATAAAAAATAAAAATTCCTTAGGGAAGCCACAGGAAACCGACACGACAGCCTAAAGGAGTAGGGGCAAAGAGCGAAACCGCTAAAATGACAGAAAAGCTTACACATGCCTCTCCACTCTGGCTAGTACAATTTGTCCTTACGGTTCTGGGACGTGCTTGCAATCCATATATATTATTTACTCACATCAGGTAGGCTCAGGTAGGCCGCAAAAAGTTTGTAACTATGGTGATGCCAATCATGATCTACTCAAGGTTTCACAAAGATCAATGACTTCTACAGCCTTCTATGTCAACTTCCGCTACCGAGAACCCCCTATTTTGTGGGCCTGCGGGCTCAACAGCTACCTACAGGGATCAACACCCTCCCCCTGGCGCTCACAGCCTAGGAGCCCAGCACCCTGAAAATCCCTTCCTGGGGCCCAGCAGGCACCGCCTCCGG